>JZKD02S1599978.1:16461-50965 GCA_000966675.3 Picea glauca
ACCTATAAATAATATATATTTTTGTATAAATATAAATTTATGTTAAGTACCTCTGTTCTTAACAGTGACAGTGATGAGTCAATTGCATTTGTAAATAGTTGTCATCATGGCCAATTTACAACTGAGTTATAAAATGTTTTGTAGATACTACAGAATAGTTGTTCTTATGGCCAATTTACAACTGAGTTATATAATGTTTTGTGGATACTACAGAATTTTGGATAATAGATTACCTTTGTAAGTGAGAGGTGACAGATGTAATATAAGATGTGATATAAAATTGTTTAATGGTGTAATATAACCCTTACAAAAGTGATTTACACCATTAAACAATCTTATATAGCATCGTTTACATCTTGTATTACATCGGTCCCCTCTCACTTACAAAAGTAATCTAAATTATCCAAAATTCTGTAGTATCCACCAAACATTTTATAATTTGTAAATTATATATTTTAGCGTAGTAATAAATTTTTATGTCGAGATTGGTTTTCATATTTATTAAGAATAATATAATTAAAATAAATATTAATAAATCATAAAGAAATATGAATTAAATAATTAATAGGTGATGCATTTTTCTAACTATGTTAAAAGAATGTTTAAATTAATGAAAACTCAAAAGCATTAAATTATCATCTTGCAAATTCATACACAAAACTAAAAATAATTTGTTTGACATAGCACAATTAAACATAAGAAAGCATAAGACAATTCAATTAATATGTACATCAATAATGTATATATAGTATACATAGCATAATTGTTCTCTAATCGTATGATCGTTAGGGTAATATAACGAATTGAGATTAGAGTTTTCAACATCCCCCTAATCATAAGTTCATTCTTGCCTCGAAAACTGCTACTTCTTGACAACTAGTAATGCGTCAATCAAATATTTAGAGGACTTAAGATCCTATCTAAACTTTGAAAAAAAGATCCTCTCTGAACTCTGAAAAAAATAGCAGAAGATGAATGCTTCTACTAAATTGGTGGTTTAAGGATGACCACAAACTCTAAAAAAAAATAGCAGAAGATGAAGGCTTCTACTAAATTGGTGGTTTAAGGATGGCCACAAACTTTGAATAGAGAGTTGATAATGCTCTTGAAATCAAAAGATAATAGAATAAGAAAGTATTCTACTAAATCGCATGGTTTCAAGTTGACCATAAACTAACCAAGCAAAAAACAACTACAAATGTTGATGATGCTCTCTGAAAATGTAACAACAGAATTTCATGTCTTTTTCTTAATTGGTGGGTTGAAGCTGACCACAAACTATCAAGAGCTCAAAAATAAGCAGAACCTCGTCTCTTCTGCTTAATTGGTGGTTTCAAGATGACTAAAAACTATCAAGAGCTAAAAAACGATGAAGAGATGGTTTCGGGATTACCACAAACCATATCAACAACAAACCAATAATTTCATTGTTTGTTTAGGAACAAAGTTGCATACTTGATCATGAAGTAGGGATTTTTGCAATTCCACCATTTTATAATAATCCAACTCGACAATAGAAAATTTAAAATCAACAAAAGGGTGTTGGATTCAACTAAAAATGCCCCCAATTACAATCATAATTCAATTCAACAGTATGTGATACTAAAAAAAGGAACAACATTAAGTATCACAAATTGCAAGTCATAAAATTCTAAACAGACACAAGTCCAGAATGCATAAGTTGAATTATTTTGCAAGTCCTAAAATTCTGAAATCAGTAGAAATTGGCTTGATCTCTAGTTACACACGCTCCACTTGCGACTTTCCTCCTTTCTTTCATTAATTAGTTTGAAATTTCTTGAATGAAATAGCTTCACTTCATAGTGTGTTAATATAGAAGCAATCAAATATCAAGTCATTATTTCTCTTTTCACAATGGCGATCCCTCATAATCAATTACAAATCACTTGATGCCAGCTTAATCCTAGGTGTCTTTCTCCGGTTCATAGATCAGAACAATTAATTGTTGCACCAAGTAAGAATATAGTCATTATGTATTATCTCTCCCATGAGGTTGATCACCACATCGAATCTCCTCCAGTCTAGAAATCCACTCAGGAATTGGATGGTAACAAAGGAAGGAAGGAACTTCTTCATGGCGATGAACTCCCTAATCACGGGATTCTTAGCAAATAGGTTCTTCTCAGAAAGGAAGCTCTTGTGAGGCCTCTTTAAAATTTGATCTCAGTTGAAAAATTAAAAGGCGGAGAGAGACACGAACAAACTGTAGACTCCTTCAATCAACAAAGTCTTGATTTCGTATCATCCTCCGCTAGTTTTATAGATCGCCCACTTCATGGTCAATTATTTTACTTCTATTAAACAAAATAGATGTATTTACAGAACCCGTGAGCAGAGCTCACCACTTGATTGTTTATTAATGTAAATCAATTACATATATATAACACAAGGTGCATGAAATAGACTTAAACAGATCTCCTATAAATGTGGATCTGAAACTAATGCAAACCTAAAAATGAAAGACACACAACAAATTAGTTACGTAAATCTTAACTAAGCATCCTAATTTCTACATTATTCCAACACTCCCCCTTAATGGAGAAATGGATTTTCTACCAAACATAACAGAGCAAAACATAACATGCTTACTGGTCTCGGTCTCAGCTAGGCTTACAAATTAACAATTTCATCTTGACCTTTCTTGATCTTAGATAGTGATGTAGATGGAGTTTCTTCCTTGGCTTGCTACTCCATATATGTTTCATCTTGACTCTATTCTGCTTCATAGCCCTTTTTACTTTGTTCCTCGGCATTTTGGAATTTGACTTCTGATTATTGTTCTTTGTCCTCAACACTTCTGCATTTTCTTGAGAACATTTGTCTTTAATGTTCGTAAATGCTTCCAACTCCACATAAATATGTTGCTCCCATTTCTGGATACAATCAGCAATGTCCCGTTCAACGGACTCTTGCAACATTAGCTCATAGTAATACTTTATTTCTTCATGACTCCACTTTATAAAAACTGACTCAATTTCTATATCTGTAATGTAGACTTCTTCTTCTTCAGTGTCCATACAGTCCTCAGCATAATCTAATGTTTCTTTGCATTCATCATAATATGGCTTTTGAAGCCATTCCTCAATAAATTCTAATTCTTCATCAAACTTTTCTGGCACTTCACCTAAGTGCTTCACATCACATTCTTCCTTAGTAAACCCTGCACACTCAAAAACATTCATTAGAGTATCAATACAATTTTTGCTCATTTCATTTTGCTCTTCTAAGAGAGCTTTTTGATTTTTCTCCTCTTCATCTTCCTTCTCTTCCTTCACTGCAACAATAAATTTGTCTTCCACTTGATTTGTGTATGCAAGTGGGCCATTCTTCTCACCAAACAACAACTCATCAATAAGATGTTTCTCATGCATCAATTTTGACCACTCTTCATTAGATGAATTGTCTTCATCAAATCTGACTTCATATGTCTCTCCTTCAAAGAGATCTTCCTCCACAAGGTTTTCATTCTCATTATCACAATAAGCTACATACACACTTTCATCATCAATCATTGTGATTTCAATGCAATCATTTCCAGTCTTTATTTCAGTTATAATACACTCACCATTTTCAACAGCAGTGACGTGATTAATTTTGTCTTTAGCTATCTTGCTCCCCCTCACACTAAACTTCATCTCTAGATTATCCCAAAACATTTTTTCATTCTCTATTTCACCAAATTCATATAACAGAGCAAACATGATGCCATTATTCAATGCTGAACTAACAAGATATAATGTTAATTTTTCTCTTCTCTTCTTAGTAGGATCTTCATAACCATTTTGAACAAATTCACATAAATCTACTGATCCAAGTAAACCTTCCATTTTCATTTTCCAAAGATCAAAAGTTTTACCTGAAAATGATCGTAAAAATGGCATTAACCTTTTCAATATTTTATTGATTTCTTCATCTTCATCAATCTGCTCCATATCCACAATCTGATCCTGGTCTCCATCAGGTATGTGTTCCTCTTCTACTGTTGAAGACACTTTATATTTACCTGCAAATTATATTTCCTCTGCTCTTTGAATCTTTCTCCCCATCTGGTTGAGTTCTCTCTGGAATTGTTTAAGTCTCCTTTTCCGGCCCATGACAACTTCTCTTATGCACTAACAGCTCTTCCCTTCATGAATTTTACAGTAGCTGTCAATAGAACATCCAGCAACACTCCACCACAGTGGCACTCTCTGTCGTCGGGATCCTTCACTTTGCAACGGTGGCAACACTCACGGTGACCACAATACATAGTGGCAACTTTCTTTTACGCCTCATGCGGGCACCTCATGTCTCACTTCACGGACAATTCTTTGCTGGCAACTTTCAACAACATCGAATTCCTTTATGCAGCGATCTTACTA
The DNA here is from genome assembly GCA_000966675.3 of Picea glauca. Lineage (NCBI taxonomy): Eukaryota > Viridiplantae > Streptophyta > Pinopsida > Pinales > Pinaceae > Picea > Picea glauca. Next base: position 20,844 of record JZKD02S1599978.1, read on the forward strand.
ACTGCTTCCCACCACGATAAAATGATGACCCAGGCACTAGATCCACCGGGATTGAGAACTTTCTTTCAGTCAGCGGCTTTCTTCTCTCCAACAGCAGGCTGACTCCGCAGAAGATCAACACCTTCCTTCACCATTCCGCGGCCTTCGACCAATCCATCGAGCTCTCTAATCTTTCTCACCGAAAACACCTTACAGGTATGGTTCACTTGGATTTCACTTTAGCCAGTTTCTCCACGGCTCCAAAACGATTCCTCCATGCTATCTCCTTTAAGGGGCCACTCACATTCAGTTCTTCATGTAGCTTTCACACAAGAATACCTTCCCTGGACTCTTAACAACCTTACGACCCACAACTAGTAGTGAAATATATCGGTTACCTCATGCAGTGACAACAATAATCATCTTCTGAGTCTCCTTGACACAGTAACAACAATGCTTCTCTTTTCCACCGATCTGTGGCTCAATCTTTCCTTTAGCAATTATGGCATCTCTCTGTAGAGGGAATTCTTCCTCTAAATGGCACACAACGCTCTCAGCATAATTCCCTTTAGCGTTGACCTTCACTGTTGTAGACAAACTTCACAAACTCACATGTCTCTCACAAGGAATCTCAACAGGACCAGAAGATTATGATCTCATTCCAATGATTTTAATTTCCATGACTATGCTCAACAAAGTACAGATTTTCTCTTTGCACCAGGCAATGATTCTCTTTTACACAAGCAGTAAAAATGCACGAGCACAGGTTACTTCACGGGTTACTTATACACAAGCTCAAAGGCTCCTTCACGGGGAGTACCTCTTGCGACTTCTTCTGAGCATTTTCTTCACGAACACAACAATACGGATGCTGCAACCACACGCACACAACTTCTGAGAATTCTGATCCTTGAACACAACTCGCAGTGGTGGCTTCTCGTTCTTCATGTCAATACACAACTGCTCCAACACACAGCTTCCATAGACCTTGGCAACAACCGACAACTCGCTCTCAGGATCCTGGGCACTCTTGTGAGGGAGTTGGCCCAAGCCCCTCAAGCTCTGATACCATATTAAACAAAATAGATGTATTTACAGAACCCGTGACCAGAGCTCACCACTTGATTGTTTATTAATGTAAATCAATTACATATATATAGCACAAGGTGCATGAAACAAACTTGAACAGATCTCCTGTAAATGTGGATCTAAAACTAATGCAAACCTAAACATGAAAGACACACAACAACTTAGTTACATAAATCTTAACTAAGCATCCTAATTTCTACATTATTCCAACAACTTCATGTTACAAACCTTTCAAGGCCACGAGCATGCTTTTCAAGCTTTCAAATGTTGTTAAAAATGCTTTTCACATGATAATTATTTTTTGTTCAAACTACGGCGTGAACAGTCGGGTCAACTCCCTCAAACCCTCTCAACGCTTTCGGCAACCATGGATCCACTCTCCATTTAAAACACCACACATATAGTATTTTGCCAACAAAATTAAACAACATAAATTCTGCAATTTTATATTAGTATGTGGCCAACACTCTTGGCCTTCCAGTTTCCTCCATGACTCTTTCCTCTATCAATAAAACACTAAACATAAAACACTCACCTACATAAATGGAAGGAGGCAATGCTTCGAAGTAGGATTTAGTGAGCATCAAATGCACAGGTATGCACCTCCTTATAAATGCATTTCTTCTCGAAATATATTATAACTCATAAAACTGAAAAAATGGGCTCATAAAAACAAACTTCTCTTAAAAATTTCTTTACCCCAAAACTTTATCAGAATTTTTTTATGTGCAACGACTAGGGTTTTGGGATTCTTTCTTGCACAATCATTTCTTCTTTATTTCACACAGGCTATTTGGCTCCCTATTTTGTTGCTCACGATTCTTTCACTCAGTTCTTTCCCATACGATCATCTTCATGCTCTGATACCAATGTCAAGAAGATAGCCAAGAAAGAAAGTAACTAACCAGATCAAGAAGAAAAAGAAGACAAGCAGAAAATGAACGAAGCCAATTCAATTAATATGACATCAATAATGTATATATAGTACACATAACACAACTTATCTCTAATGGTATGATAGTTAGGGTAAGATAACGAAATGAGATTCGAGTTTTCAACAGAGAAGTGCATGGAAAGCTCACAACTAAGCATTGGAAAAGCACAAGTTGAAGAGAAATAATCCCTAGTCACTAAATTCATAAAAAAAAATGTTAAGATCACTTCCATAAACCACTATGTTTTAAAATAAATAAATAAATATGAAATGTTTGAATGATATGTTGCAGGAATACCAAAGAAAATTCATGTTAAATTTAAAAAACCTTATACCTATACATAGAGATTGAGCTATGTAATCACATTCTAACATGGCTAAAATAAATATTACCTTCCCATAAAAGAAAGAATCAACCACTCAAAATTTGTATTAAGAATTCCAAAGTTATTATGTGAGGAGAATTGTCACAAGGTTGAATTCATAATGCATGATTATATTATTTACTCTATATCCCAAGAACACTCTAAGAGTAAGAGGTCATTGAATTCATAATGCATGATTATATTGTTTACTCTATATCCAAAGAACACTCTAAGAGTAAGAGGTCATTTAGTCTTGAGTGCATAATACATCATATATATTTACAATGAACTTCAGATGGAAATATATTAGCTCATATTAGGAATGAAAAGGATACAAACTTGTAAAATTCATTTTCCATGTAACTTTACTTGCATAATCATATAAGAAAGAACCAATGAACAAAAAGGGAACTCCAATAATGATCGTGATCAGTGTCATCACTTCATGACAAAAAATGACACTAATAAAAGTATTTCATTAGGGTGAGTGCACGAAGTTGATGGATGATAAAGTGGCAATGGGTTGAGATGAAACACGCACCCACAAGAATGTGTGTGTGTTTCTAGGAACACATGTGTTCTTGATGTGACAAGTTCAAAAAAACTTGAAACTCCACTCAACGTGCCACATAGGTACGTTCCCAAGAACATGTGTGCACTCCCAGGAACGTGTGCATGTTCATGTGGAGCCCTTTTAAGGGCCCGCAGGTGCGATTTGTGGCCATTTGGACCACACCGCACCTCTCACTTTTAGAGACATCGAGAAAATCTGAAGAAGGGGCAGAGGTATGCAAGCATCCAGAAGATTTAACACCATATCCAACTCAAGCCAGGTATGCTTAAGCATCTTGTTTATGTATAGATCCAATGACATATTAAGAATCATCACATTCAATCTCAAAGTGTGGCTAGAGGTTTAGAAGATATAGAACCGGGGATGAGCATAAGAGATTTTTCAATTTATAAAGGGTATATCTTTTATCTATGGAGTCTAATAAAAGTGGTGCTAATTAGAGAGGTGATGCAAGGGATGGGTCAACTTAGAGAACTAAAAAATGAACTTGTGATAGAAGTTTACACCACCTAGGGATATTTTGAGCTCAATCATAGAGTGTTGTAAGGCCACTTCAAGGGGGAATCTACATTTTGAGGATCGAGCTTGATGCCCTCTACTAAAAATAAGAAACCCAAATAACAAATAGATGGGTGATCAAATGTAGAATTTTAATATTTACTTGGAGTTTATTGGTGTGTAATATGTCCAACACTTGGTGAACATGTTGAAAAAGATCAAGTCCCATGTCTTACTGAAGATACGAATATCATAAATATAGATAATGACAAAGAATCCTAGATGGGGGAGAAATAGATCATTGATGAGTGTCATAAAAGTAGTTGGAGCATTGGTGAGCCAAAGGGCATAATTAACAACCACTCAAAGAGGTAAAACTTGGTCCTCAATGTTGTTTTGTAAGAGTTAGATTCCTTCATTCACACCTAGTAGTAACTTGAGGTCAAATCCATCTTGGTAAAATTGTAGGCTCCAACCAAATGGTCCACGAAATTCTCAATATGAGGTAATGGATATATACTTTTACAGTGACCTTATTCAATTCCTGTTAGTAAGTAACCAACCACCATTCTTGTGACTCATTATTTATAGTTATAAATTCTAGTGACTCACAGGGTGAGGTGATAGGTTTGATTTTACTAGTGGTAATAGGTGGTTGAATTTGCATGTTGATAAGTAAGTGGGTTCTTTGGGAAGGGAGGCATCAAATACTAAATTAATTTCATGTTAGATATGTTGTGGAGGGGGCAATCCTCGGAGTTTAGTAAAAATATCATTATAATATATGAGAAGACGTGTTAGGGAATTTGGAGAGTGAGTAGTTTGATTAGGTTTGGCCTCACGAATGAGACAGATGTGTAAGAATTTATGGAGTACCACTTGTTGGACAATGTCATTGTCGAAGATAGGTGCTATTTTAGGTGTGGCTAAGGAATGAAAGTTATGTGTGGATAGATTTAGTGAGGGTCTTAGATTTCATGAGAGAGACATATTGGATGATGTATAGATAAAACTAGTATGTCTTACCCAATATCAATTTTGCACAATCTAGGAGGGTGGCATTGTAGAGAACAATGTCATGGTGTTGGGGATTGATAGAAAAGTATAGCTTCAAATTTCTAAGAAACAAATAATGATTGACCACCTTTGTTTACCTATCCTAAGTGGTAATGGTTTGGGTGAGGATTGAATGGAAGAGTCAACTCTAGCTAAATAAAAATTTGATAAAAACAATATGCATGCAACCATGTACAAATGAAGTATGAATAAAGTATATTACTATTAAGCACATCTTATATTTAAGTGCATATCATATTTAATCCCTACCCCCTATCCTTGAATGGGAGGCTAATACCACATTGGTATAACAAGGGAATTAGCATGACCTTCTAAGAAAGGTAGTACATTTATTAGTAAAGTTTAATAGTGAAGGAAATGCAATTGCATTTGAACATATTATAAATTATGAATGCAATTTATAATTACTTAAGATTGTTCACAATGATGTTGTTTGTAGGTTTTTTCCACTCACCTTTGAAGAAGAAGAAACTTGTGGAGTTGGTATAAGATCCTAACGCCGTCTCGAAGACAAGCCACATATGTATTTGTGATTTTTTTCTTGTTTTTTTTTTTTTTAATTTAAACTATTTATTTGCATGAATTTTGTAATTTAATTAAAAAAACTGACCTAATTTATATGAAATACCTTATTAAATTGAAACATAATAATTAGAATGAAATCTAGAGACAATCAAAATCCTACACAAGCACACGAAGTAACAAAAAACCCCAACCCACCATAACCACCAAACATAAACACACAAATTGATGAAGGGTTGACCACTTTGAGATCAATTGTTCATGACTTAATGGGTATAAGAGAGCCTAGACGATTTTCATTGGTCACTTCATTTGATGCCATTATATCATCCATTACAAGTTCCCAAGGTCAGTTAACGAGTATTTGTGAATTCTAGGCTAGGATGTTCGAGTATTGTAGGATTGGACTCAATAAAAACCAAGTTAGAGACTTGAATATTTCAAAACAATATTTGATGTCTCTATTAATTGATCCTAGATCTAGACTACAACCACCTATTAACAAGAGAAGTATTTGTAAGGATTGGTGGATCCACTCACAATTTAGGGATAACTGGATGGATAGATGGTTCATGGTGTTTGAAAAACCTCCCTCTAATAACAAGGAGGTGACTCTATATTTCTTGAGGAAATTTTGGGCATAATTTATTTTGGGTCACCATGTCAACTACTTTGACATTGGTGATTTCCAAGGGGTGGTTCTAGGGTCCTCACAGAACAAAGAGCATGCTACAAGTGACCATATTCTAGGTCCTCGTTCTCCTAGGTGAAGGCCTAACCCCCCCACCTAACATCCTCCCATTGCAGAGGAAATCCAGTAGACACAGGTATATTTATCAGCATTGAATCAAAGTCTGGTGCAACATGGGAGTTTTGTTACACTATCTCAGCAAGATGTTCCTACTAGTTACATTGGTGCAGGGGTCAGACCTTCAACCCCTACAACATAGTGTATCTACGAGAAGTCACATAGACATAACAATCATTCATGTGAGCCTCATAGATGTTCAAGCTGTGGGAAGACTTGTTATGGGGTGATCAAGGCCAATAGACATCAAATTTTCATGTAGGAGGTTAGTATATTAACCATATCTATGTTATCCATGATTATATATATAATATTATGTGTATTTATTTCAATATCTTACTGTATGATGTTTTGTAGTTTCTACACCCCTATAGCAAACCCTTTATGCTGATAGATGCATCAGTGTCACTCTCCACCATTGATGCAGCAGTAGAGACAATCTGTTCATTCAGTGTACCACATACACATGTATGTGTCACATTTGATCAATTCAACATAGTGATTTCTTTATTCTTTGACATCCTCAAATATAATGTTATTGCATTTTTATAGGTTGTGGTACCATAAGGTGATGAGCAATGTCCACTTCGGATGGAAAAATCACCACCTTCACAGGTATCATGTGTTGAGTTAAATCTTCTTTAAATCTCAAATTTGTTTTATTTATTGTTTTGAATTTTACCTTTTGGTACTAATAAGAATATTATTAATATGTATGCAAGTTGCATACTTTTTTCTCCAGTTATAAGGCTAGTCTAATCCTTGGGCATCCTGCCATGACTGTTGGGTTACATGTTTCCATTCCAAGGGTTATACCATCCCTTTTACAACCCATGGGGGTTTATTGTCACTCACCCCCACCATATTTCATATCCCATCCATCCACAATAGTTGCACCCGCAAGCCACTCACCCACACCACCTCTTCCATTGCATCCATCTATGGTGGATACACCCGTATGCCACCCAACCATACCACCATTTCCGTCTATGTCATCAACCAAAGTTGCCACAATATATGTTGCCTCGAAGTAGGTTGTACAATCGAGTGTTCCACCTTCCAACGAATCTCCACCATTTTATGAGTTATTAATGGTGAGATAATGTATTGATGATCAATTTTTATGTATCATGAATGAAATTGATTTTATGCATATTTTTTTAAATTTCATGATTCGATCCTTGTAATTGACATAGGGTGGAATCACTAAGAGATTAGGGTCGCAGAGGAGGGTAACACCCTCATTATTGTTAGTATCATATGCAGTGAGTTGTCTTGTAACACACCAGACCCCTAAATACCCTTTCTAGGGATGGGGCATCTGAGTTTCACTTTTCCTTGGTTCATTTCCAGTCCCTTACTAAGAAAAACCCTCTTATTTTTCTCCCTCCAGCTTTACATCTACCACTACGCGCTTAAACCAACTATCAGGGTCCTCCTCGTGACCTCGGGCTGAAAACTGGGAGCTAAGAGTCTGCTTAGTGAAGGTTTCAACACTTCAGAACTCCCATACTTCGGGAGTTCCAACGGTGTTGTCGAATTCCCGTATCGTTGAACAACGGAGGGAATCAACGGTCCACGTCCTCTGTCGAGATCCTACGATTGAAAAGGGGGGGCTTTGGGCTTCAGAGATATTTCCTGCTCCAACACGCGATATTCTCGGAGTGCCAAACTGACAAAGTTACGAAGGGCCTCGACATTTCTCCATGTGGTCTTGGTCGTTCGACGATCGACGATTGACGTTCTAGATTGGACGTCAACGTTTGGAGATCGACGATCGACGTTGAGTGTTCGACGTTCAACGATCAGTGATTGACGTTGAACATCTTTCCACTACACTACGCCCTAAATCTCCCGAACTGTTATAACCCTAATTTGCACTAGACATGCATACCTGGCATCAGGCCATCTCACTTGCCATCTTTGCCAAGCCACCATTAAACAACTCTTCAAAAAAATCATAATTTTGAAGGCATACGTGCCCTCCACCACTACTGCACGCGTATATACGCTAGATGACCCATTATAGCCCGCGTATACTAACAAAAGCACAAAAAATAGAAAGTTGCAGATGGAATACAGACTTTCGCGTAAATTGCCTAAATCGTTTGACCACCCATAACCGGTCATTCAATCAGATAACTACCCTCTTTGAGCCTATAAAAGAAAAGGTAGGGGTCCCATTTGAAGAAGAGAAAATAATAACAAAGAAACTCTGCCCTTTTTTGTATTCCCCTTGCCCCAATCTTTTGCAACCATTTTGTGAGAATTGAAGAAGAGAAGCATAAGTGGAAGTGGTTGGTGCACAGTTGAAGAGGAGCCCATGACAAGATTCGTGGAGCAGTGGCTGATCTCATCATTGTAAGTTACATTTGTGAGGTTAATAAGAAAAAAATACTTTTCCTGTCCCGCCATATGAGGTGTTCAACATTCAATTCTGATTATATTTTATTAGAACCTCTAACCTACTAATTTATATATAAGATGCATGTTTGGAGCTCTTTGTTTCTCTGTTTATGAATGCAGGTTGGCTTTGGGAGGATACTTGCAGTCAAGGAGCAATCGAACGCAAAAGGATTGACATCAAACGTGGAATTTAAGGTAGAGTTACCAGATCCTTTTATCCGTGTGTCTTATGCATGAATGTGGGGTCTATGTTGGGATAATAGGAAAAAGTAGGAGGCTTTTGAAGGTCATTTTATGCATGCATTACTAAACCCTTAGTGCTAGTTCGTAGGGGGATTTCCCACCCACAACAGAATTGGCGACCGTACTGGGGAAATCTCTAGGGTTTTCTGGGGATACTTTTTGGGTATTTTAAATCGGTTTGATCACCTTTTTTTTTATTTTCAGCAAGAGTTTGAGTTTTTTAGGGATACTGGTTTTTCAATACCAGTACTCCCTTCTTTGATTGCTTGATTGTTGTTTCCTTTTAGAAATTTATGGAGGTGTACACGGTCTGCAGTAAGCCTGCAGGCATACATACGCGCCCTTCCTTTGGCCAGCCTACGCACATACGCTTGTTGTTGAAGTGTCAATAGCGTGCAAAGGTTCAGAATTAAAAAAAAAAAAAACAAAAGGCAGTCATCCTTTGCCCTGTCAGAAGTAATACTTCTCAGGGGTTTTCTGGATCCTTTCCAGTCTCTATTGTTGTAGTCTTTAGCTAACTTTGCTTCATCAAAGTTTTCCTTGCATTTTCTCTTATTAAAATAAGTAGTTTTTGTGTCTTTAAGGGATGTTGGTTGTCCATACCAGTACTCCCTGCCTGTGTTGGACTGTTGTTTGTTCATTATTTTTTTATTTTGAGAAGTTACAAAGGTATACGTGCCCTGCAGTGGCCCTGCATGCGTGTATATGCTGCCTGCCCTTGGACAACCCACATATGTATGCTTGCTGCTAAAGTGACAATAGTGTGTCTGTGTCAGGGAGATCTTTTGAAAAGGAGAGGCAATCATCCTCTTCCAACATCTGCAGCATTTATTGCTCCGTGAGGAGGATCATGATTTATTTAAACTAAGTTGTCATGATGATGATTTATTTCTATCCATCCATCAAATTACAGGCAGTGACATTTCCTGAGGTGTTTAATGGCGTGTGTTTAATAGCTTATGCATGTTACAGAGAGGGAAGTTACGAAGCAGCAAATCTCTGTGTTAAGTCGGGAGAAGAAATTCCGTTAGAGGATAACTATTTAGACGGTCTTGTATTTCACAAGTCGTACAAATTGAAATAAATTCCATTATTAGATAAATGGATAAATCCAGGGCTGATTTCAGTGGTAAGGCCCTTGATCTCGCCGAATTTAGGTTTCAGAGTTTTTCAAACACATAATTTCTAAACTACAATGTAATGTTTGAGCATAAACACAGCTTTTTGGACCATGGCCGTGGCTAGACCAAATTCTTCTTATCAAATGCCACGTCTATAGTTATTGTGAATGGTAGTTTCCCAATGTTTGTGGCCAGAATTTTGTATTTTCTCACGCAACACATACCTTTTAATTACATCAATCACCATCGGGAAAACCTTATTGTTCACTATTGCTCCAAGGAAATGCCATGTGTACAACTATTGTGACTGGCAGTTTCCAAATGTTTGTGGTCACAATTTTGTATTTTGTCATGCAACGCATACCTTTTAATTACATCAATTACCATCTGGAAAACCTTATTGTTCACTATTGCTCCAAGGAAATGCCATGTGTATAACAATTGTGAGATTGGCAGTTTCCAAATGTTTGTGGTCACAATTTTGTATTTTTGTCATGCAACACAAACACAAACCTCTTAATTACATCAATTATCATTGGGAAAACCTTATTGTTCACTATCGCTCCAAGGAACGCTTAGACACATGAAAATATGATAAATTATTAAATTTGGATTTAACGAACATGTAAATATTACAAATTATTAAATTTGGATTGAACGAACATGCAAATATTACAAATTATTAAATTTGGAATGAACACAAATTACAAATTCTTAAATTTGGATTGTTGGATTGAATGCACAATATTATTAAACTTGGATTGAATACATTTGTAAATAGTAACATCCATATATTATTAAATTTTCCTTGCACACATGCAAATATAGTATTAAATTTCCTTGGACACATGCAAATATGATAAATTATTAAATTTGTATTGAAGGAACATGCAAATATTGCAAATTATTAAATTTGAATTAAATATATTTGTAAATAATAACATCCATATATTATTAAATTTGGACTGAATAAAATTGTAAATAGTAGCATCCGTAGATTGAATAAATAGATTGGAAGTTTGAGACATTTGCATGCAGCATGGACGACCTTGAATGAAGTGAAACTGATTCCGCTTCTTGCCAAACTTTCCCTTCATACAATAATATCATAATTAGTGTATGACATTTTGAGTTAGTGGGTTGTTTTTACCAACGATAATATCATATTTAGTGTGTCATATTTTGAGCTAGTTGGTTGCTTCTCCCAACATTATGCAGTGCTCCAGGAATTAAATAGATCAACAATATGAGTTTGCAAGCATGGTATTATGATATTAAGCAAGTGGGCTGTTTGATTCTTTTACACATGTATTGTGCAGGATTATATGTTTATATTAATAAAATGATATTATATTATGTAAAAGGATTGTAGTCTAAAATTTTTACGTTTTAGTTTTTTAGGAATATTTTTAGTTTAATTTTGTTATAAATTTTAGAAATGCAATTTAAAGGACAGAAAATTGCAATTTGATTTAGATTTATATTATTGGATGAAAAATGTTAAAAAAAAATTCTCCCAAATAATATTTGTGAAAATCTTGATGACATGATCTCCAACTTACAATATTATTTTAAATTTTAAATCTGTTTATAAAACAATTATGAATATTTATAAAAAAATAAAATGTTTTACTTAAATTGTAATATGTTAATACTGTAAATATATTTTTTTCCTTTCAAATAAAATTAGAACTATAAATAAAATTTTTAATTTTCCAATTAATTTATAATACACTTTTACTTATTAATTAAATGATTTATAGATTTTGTAAATGGTTGTATAAAATATTCCATCTTTTAAAATTATTTAGGTTGTGAGGATGACCTTCAAACACTTAGTATCTTATATTCACTAGTATCTAATCAAAACTGACAAATGTTATAATTTCAAATTTTATTATAATTCTTTATGTTGTAGTTTAAATGTTTTAAGTTTTAGTTATTTTTGGGGAATATTATAGATTTAATTTTACCCAAAATTCAGTGATAAGTTGTTGAATCTGTAGATTTGTGTGGTTAAGTATATATAATTGGAATACTTTATAGATTTTTGAACAAGCTAAATCTATTTATGTATTCATAAATACAATTTAAACAACAAAAAATTGAGATTTTGACTCAAATTTAAATTATCAAATTTTCAAAACAAAAAATACCAAAATGTAAAACATTTAAACAACAAACATTATTTATATATCCCCAAAAATTGAACAATCATTATTATCCAGTGTTAAGATTAAAACCTTTCTTAAACATCAGCCTATCTCATACTGATTCTGTATTAAGAATTAGCATGAACCATAAACGGTACAGCTTCAAACCATGAATGAGTTAATTGGTCCAACAAACCCAATCGTGATTTCTGCTCCTCCGAGTAATCATTGACTATTGCCAAGGCTAAAGAATCTTTAAACTTCTCGCTGAGTTAATTGGTTCCAACAAACCCAATCATGATTTATGTTCCTTTGAGTAATCATTGTCTATTTCCAAGGCTAAAGAAACTTAAACATCTCGCTAATACTAAAACTAATACTAAAAAAAATATGTTGGAAGAATGCTAATACCGTAACCATTAAAACAGAAGTTCAGACAACAATATGAACTAAAGATAATTGTGATGCAATTTGATGATATTTCTGTTATACCTTGACATCCTTTTATGAACGTGGAGCTCCTGAAAGAAGTAATGTATTGCAAAGTCTCGCCAATGAAAGGCAATCCCATACTTCTAGGTGGCAGTGATTTTTCATTATTTCCTTCACAACCATGGCTCTTGTCTTTACATAAAAGTATGGAAAACACAAAGCAAATTACAAAAGCAGGTGTTAATCCTGCCATGCCTCTCCCCACATGGCCTTCTTGTTTGTTGTATTCTCTTACTCCATGTGCATAAAATTCATTCTCATAAATTAAAGATTTATATGTGTTATTACACGTGACTATAGCATTAAGCTATAACATAAAATAAAATCCAATTCAAAAAAATAAATGGTGAATTAGTTGACATATAGAGTCGAACACTTAATTTATATTTAACGACATAACGATATATATTATGATAAAATGTTGAAGTTTTTTTCCCTTCATGCATATTGACATGTGTTCAATAGAAATCATTTCATCTTATCTGTATAGACACATTTGCATATTGACATGTGTTTAATAAAAATCATTTCATCTTATCTGTATAGACACATTTGCAGTTTTGATATTTTCCACATGCAATTTAAGGATTGGTGGTGTGGAAGACCCATGCCCTAGACCATGGCCATACCATGGAGAGTTGGAGTGCAAATGGAGTTGACCATGTTTCATCAGCCATTACAGCCTAAAAGAATTAATGTGTTGTGTTATTTCTTATGTAGGGTAACCATGGCATGTAGTCAAGCCTGGGCCTATCACTTATGCTCTGAGAGGCATTATGTGCCAAGCCTTAGCCTATCACTTATGCTTTCAGAGGTAACAATGGGTTATGTAATACTTTTGAATGATCATATCTTGACTTCAAATCGTAGTATCTAAGACATGTTTATGAAGTACAGGTGTAAGATTGGTAATGTTAGGATATCTCGACAATGATATATATGGTGTGATTAGGGATATATTTATTGACCAAATACAAAAAAGAATCAAAGATAGTACTAATCTTATTTATAACTATGGTTGGCATTAGATTTCTTATTTCAATTTTTGGGGAAATGTGGTTATTAGTCTATAAACTTGGATTGCAAGTGCTACTTAATTTGAGACTTTGGATATGGACACATGATATCATTATGTTCGGGTATTCATAGGATTGCAATGATGCTTGTTTTCAAATCTTGATATCAGATGCTCCTTTTGGAAAGCTTATCACCATGCTTCTAAGAGTAGAGAAATAAATATAAAATATGGTAATCTTGGGAAACTTAAATACATGATAAGAAATACCATAATAATTGATTTTTATTTAGTTTCATTCGATTGCTTCTTCTTGTATTATCCTAAACTACTACAAGCATTGCTTCTATCATCACCTAAAATACTATGCCCATTGCTTATATCTTCACATGACATACAGATCATTTTTCACTATATATATGATAGGGCATGTTGCAAAAATAAATAATGGAGCAGAAATATGGAACTCATGAGTAACACCTTTTAAAGGAAGCATTTTTTTTTGGGCCAATAACAAACAAAGGAAAACTCTTGTACCTTTCTAGATCCCATTAATTATAATATTATGCAAGTGTAAGTCAACACTTTGTTTTGTCTAGGAAGGAGTGGCATTTAGAGGTCACTAGACATGTAGATTGTGAAGAAAAGACTGTTGTGTTGTTTGTTTTCAAAGCATGAGATCTAATAGTCCTTTTGCCAATCTCAACACCATGCTCCTAAGAGTAGACAAATAAATCTGAAATATGGTAAGCATGTGAAAATTAAATACATGATAAGAAATACCATAATTACTTTGTTTCATTTGACTTATTCTTATCTTGCACTGCACGCTATAAGGTTTTTGTTGTTCATTCTCAAATCACCTAAATTAATTTGTAAAATGTGTATACAAAAAATATCATTGCTAATGAACAAGAAGAGCCATAGTAGCAGGGAAGCAAGCATAAAATACAAATTTCCCATGCCATAGTGAAGTATTTTTTTTTCCTAACTATTTTTAACATGCAAGATTCATTTCAAATATTACCCTATAGTATGGATTCATCATTCACGTTATTTTCAGTGATGTTGCATGGTTTTATATGGGAAATAAGACAACAACAAACTAACAATTTTCTAAATATATTTGATATGGAACATGATCACCCTACACTATAACTTCCTTGAGCTTTGAATTCATCCTTTTAGAGATCACCAATAGAGGATTTCTCACACTGCCAAAGAGTCAACACATTTCCTTTCAGGCGCTACTCCCAAAAAAAAATCATTTCTTCTAAGATCCCTCACAGGAACATGAGACCTCCGTAGATATCAAACATGTTATGGCGGAGCAAGAAATCCAAAGCCAAATAAGTCAAATAAGTTATTACTTGCATAGATTACTTGTGAAGAGATTCAAAGGTGGTGTAGCCATTATGTGTCAAATAAGACATTGGTAATTATGTCTAATGTTTAATGTCTTATTTGATATATAATTTCATATAGGAGACATAATGTGATATGTTAGAACTAATGTTATAGTAGTCCTAGCATTACTTTGAAGCTCAAATTTAAGAAGGGTAGGAATAATTTTTCCAAGCCTCATTTCAAATTTATGAAATGTGACTATTACTATTGCCTACCCTTAAGAAGAGGCAAAATAAAACTAACAAAAATTTTAATGACAAAAATAAAGTTTTTACATATCTTCTAAGAAAAAACTTTGATTTCTTTTTTATTTATTAACAAGAGACAAAATAAAACTAACAAAAATTTTAATGACAAAAATAAAGTTTTTACATATCTTCTAGGAAAAAACTTTGATTTCTTTTTTATATAAATAATTGATATATATTTTGATTTATGTACAAACTAATAAGAAAAACTACAAAAATTGCCTATAATTCTTAAGCTTAAAAGCAAGGACTAATCATAATGGAAAGTTCTTTGCAATATAACTATTTTGTTTCTATATATTTTGCTCTTTCTTAATATCAAATTAGGTTAAATCCCAACATCTTGTCTCCATATATACATGTTCTTTCTTGATATCAAATTAAGTTAAATCCCAATCTCTTGTCTCCATATATACATGTGCTCGTATTCCAGGTCTTCATATTTTGTGATTTTATAAATAAAATTTAAACATAATCATGATATTTTGTTACATTTCAAAATACTTGCAAGAAAATGTCATAAAATATTTAATATAGGATTTTTTTTTAATAAAAGTAAAATTTGAGATATCCCCTATAACTTTTTAATTAGTATAGATTGGTGGAAGATAAAAATGTACGAGGACATAAATATGAAAGGAGATAAAAAACAGTTTTATTTAAAATATATCAAAAAATAATATTGTCTGTTACATATTTTTGGAAATTTCAATGCGTTTGTCATATAGAATGGGATTGGGGCTCCCACAGACCATAAGAGAAATATGTACAAGAAATAAGACTGTAGAAAGAAGAAGTGGGCGATGGTAGAGTGTAATACCTGAAGAATAAATTGAAAGGTATCAGTCTTTGGCTAGACATTTCTATTTAAAAAAGTGGAATAACTGGGTTGATAAACAAAGAAGGATGTGATCAGTAGATTTACAGTGATGGTACATATGACCCCTTTTGCTATTTGTTTGTTGATGCTTTTTCATTGATGTCGTCGACGACTGCTGGAATCGTGGCAATTGCTTGTTTCCTTTCATCGGCCACCTACTTCAACATCCTTTCGAGCCATTCTTCAATGTAGCTTCTCATTGGGGCGACATTGATCTCATTCCAGATTTTTATGTTGAAAAGTTCCTTTTCTAATTCCCTAAAGTCGATAGAAAGATTACGCAGAGCCTGATCAATTTCCTCATTCTGTACAGAATAGTTGACTAGCCAGTCATCGACGTCATCTTGATCATATTCAAGGATGTTGTAAAAAAAATTCAAAGACAACGCCTTAAAAATATCAACCTGTTTATCAAAGTCTTTCTTAGTTAAGGGAAAGGAGTTGACGATTAAGTTGGGGTCTATTGAGAAATACTGAGAGGGGGGGTGAATCAGTATTTTGAGCTATCAATAGATTTTTAACTTTTCTTTCACTGAAAAATCTTAGTCTACTTTATAGAGATCAATTGTATATTCTTATGAAAACAGTAATGCATCCAGAGATCTTATCATGGATTTCTTCATTCATCAGATGTCTTTTAAATAGTAATTCAACAAAATAAACTAACACAGATGAATAGGACACATGAACACCAGGATTTAAGGTGGAAACCCAAATCGGGAGAAAACCACCGCTGCTGTTGTCTCTGTCTTCAATGATTATTATTAAGAAAACATTCTACAACAACGTACTAGTGCAGAATCATACTAGTACGCAGGATTCTTCCTGCAGAAGGCTACAACCTTCTCTCGTTTACCAGCCTTTCCTGGAAGGGAGCTTCAACCCCCTGAAGATAGCACCAGTTTCTACTGCTGAAGGGTTTAACCCTCATACTCACTGCTGACCACGTTTCATTAATTTTCACACTGGATCAGGCAGTTTCATCTAGTGGTTATGACAGTAACAGAAATGATCTCAAGAGTAAACACAGATCTACAGACTGTCAGACAGTTACCAAAGGACACATATTAAACAACTCACTAAACCTGGAGATGAAGCCTCTGATCTCATGGTTGCTGAACCCACAGACTTTCGATCTCTCGTTTCCTTCGACCTCAGGAACTCCGATTTCCCGATGTCCAATATGCCGACGATGTCTTGATCTTCGACACCTGTCCCTCAGATGGACRGTCCTRATCGTCGRWGCCTCTGYTGACGTCACAYGTGRTTTGACASGTGTTAGATCCTRCCACGTGTCACTCTGATTCGTGACTTATATGTGCATGAGGTGTTGAATCTGTCTGACACCTGTCATTCCCTGGTTGTGCCATGTGTCCCTTGCTGACGTGGTCTGYTGTCGTGGGTTGGATCAAYGGTCCTGGTGTGATCTTGTATTAACGGTTGCGATTGAATCGCAATATCGCGTTTCGCGATTTCGGGATTTCTGATGCACTTGTTCACAGGAATCGCGAAACCCCGATTCCCGATTCTCCGATACGGGCTGTGATCAACGGTCCAGAACATTTCTTATCCGACGGTTGTGATTACATTGCGAAATCGCATATCGCGATTTCGGATTTTTCGATGTCAAGTGGATTGGACATTATAAACTCTCGATCTCCGATTCTCCGATGGCTTATCCCCCTCGCACCTTTTGCAGATCTAACGGCTGTCGGGCATCTGCTTCCAATCTGACGACGCAGATCACTTCTTCTATATGCCAACACCTGCGCTTAACATATGCGCAGCTTCTCCCGATCCAATAGCTGTCGGGATTTCCGAGTGAGATCCGACGGCTCTCGGTATCTTTCCTGTGCTCCTTGCATGTATAAGAGTGCTATGCCTCCTGAGCTTATTCTCCTCGAATCCTTAAAGGATTCCGACGTCTGCACGCGATCATTCACCTCTCTGAGCTTTGTCTTTTGTTTGTCTGTCATCCTGTAGAGCATGCCAACAATCCTTTGTACATTCTTCATGTATACATGCCATCTTCATTGTTGTACTTGCCATCAATGACAAGCATATGCTACCTGTTAAACATTTCCAACAGGGTCTTGGAAGTCGTTGGTACTTCTAGATAAGTTTATTCTAGACAACTTTGTGAATAATTTTTCTTTCTTTGATATGGCTTGTTCACATGACTAAACAATGAGATGCACGTTCTTCACTTTTTCTTTCTAGCATGCATTTAATTGACTGATCTGGTTTCTGGATGGGGGATCTTGTTGTCTTCTTCTTGTTTATGTCATGTTGTTGACAATGGTTCCAAAAGGAAGGATCGTGTTTAAATAGAAATGTTCTTCATCTTTTAACTCCGCCTGCAAATGTTTGAGAAAATTATGTGCCCTCATTCGAAGGGAAGTCATGGTTTGTGATGTTACCCATGCCTCAGTAACCAGTTCCATTCTTTTATTGATATTGTTATCCACATAT
The DNA here is from genome assembly GCA_000966675.3 of Picea glauca. NCBI lineage: Eukaryota > Viridiplantae > Streptophyta > Pinopsida > Pinales > Pinaceae > Picea > Picea glauca. Next base: position 39,127 of record JZKD02S1599978.1, read on the forward strand.
CCTCTACACGATGAGAGGACGCTGGAGGATCATTTTAACTTGGCTGCAGGGGTGGCACGCATGGCTATTTCCAAAGATTGGAAATAAATGGCATAGGAATCAAAGCATCTTCCAATTCCTTGACCCGGTCCTTCAGTCTGGAATTCTCAGCCTCAATGCCTCCAATGGAATCATCAAGTGCATCTGCGACCGCTATGTGAAGTCGACAGATTTTGGACGGCCACATCTTCGCTAGGTTAACCTCTGAATGAGATTTTCCTTTCTTATTTTTTACATCTTTTTTTTCAATAATCATTTTTTTGGACTGGCTGTCAAAAACAACGCTCTGGAACATGAAGGATTCATCTTCGTCAAAATTTACGGTAGTAGATATGTCCATTGGATGACTATGGTGGATCGTGTCTCCGGGATGATCACGGTAGAAAAATATGCTATCCAGATCAGGTTCAAGTTCCATGTTCTCACTCTGAATTTAAGGCTCTTCTACCTGTCCCGCAATTTTTTTTCTCTTCTTTTCTACTGGAAGCTTGTGAGAACTATCAATTTTAGGGTGAGGAGGATCGTTATCAACTCCTCCGTTTGAAGAACACTGAGTTTCTTTGTTGGTGTGGTGGGTCGTTGGAGTGATGCTCAGGGATGTCATACTTTTGGGAGTGTTATTCACTGATTGAACACTCTTCTCACCAGGTCCTTTTCCCTGTTGCTTGTACAATTCAGTGTTTCTTTGTAGTGTGTCTAGGTTGCCGACATCAGAATCAGGAGTGTTGTCTCCAGTGTCTCTGTTTTCGGTCCAGTGTTTTTTGAAAAAAAAAAAATCCGAAGCCAAGTGGTTGTAAATGTTGTAAAAAACAATTATTGGGGTCGAGCCCTCTTAGGCTTTCAGCATATCTTAGGTTCAAGTTGCTAGAATGGGATGTGAATTCGTCAATTTTGTTGACGTTCCTCAACATGAAGTCCCCGACTTTCCAAGGCAGAGGAATGAACTGTTTTTTTCTCTTCTCTTGGAATAGATGCAACAAGTAGTTGTATTTCCTTGCTACTTCTGTAACAAACATTATGTATGTAATGTGACATGGAACGAGAGCGGGTTTTTCCCTGGAGCCAAAACTCCTTATCACAGTGTAATTATCCAGATGTTCAATTGTCCCCTTCCTGTCCAAAAAACTGGTTTCCTTTTCAGATATGTGGGGAGCATCTTCTCCTAACAACAAAACTTTGAAAACAGACACGAAGCCATTAAAAACCTCATAAAAATAGTGGGAGGCCTTGTTCTTCCACAAGGCCTGGTACCATAACATTACTGAATTGAATTCCCAGTTGATCTTCTTGGACAGATACAGTTTTGGAAACTAGAAGCAATGTGCTATCGCAAAAAATAAGTAGGATGACATATAGAATTTATTCTCCTTTTTGAAGCTTGACAATTGGGAACAGATTTCATGGGAAATTAGCTTGCCCAAATAAAAAATGGATTGTTCCTTGACTGTGAAATACAAAATATAAAGAGCCATCCCAAAAATAGTTGTTGTGGACTCTTGTCCCGTTATTCTTGTAAACAACCAGGCAATTTCCTGGAATGGATTTCTAAATGAACTAACCTGCAAGCTTGTGATATCTTCAGGAACGTCCATCGGGTCTTCCAAGTGATCAGGAAAGAGGTCCAACCCATTATTATGCTTTGTTAGGAACATATGGCGGAAGACATGAGGTGACAAAGAAACAGAAGAGCAGTCCCGTAATGGAATAATTCTTTTTTCTGAAATAAATTTATCGGCGCACCAAGAGACCAACTCCTTACAGTCAAAAACTTCAGGGACACAGCCTGCATGATAAATCCTAGGGGTCCAAATTACTTCTCTCTGGGCGGCAGGGGATGAGTAATAATAATATTCCCTAGACCACTGGAAGTTCTGGTCCTCGTACCCGAAGATGTTCACTATATCTCCACAGAACTATTGTCAAGCTGATGCCATAGGTTTATGAGAACGTTCTTTTTCTCCAGATGATGTTTGAAATGAATAGTTGGAGGCGATAATATAACTCTCTGCAAATGTTGGTTCAATGCTTATGAATCGGAAAGCTCCTCGAGCCTTTTGTTGATTAATGACAATCTGTATGGGTGCTGCATGATGAACTCTTAGCAGTAAATATTGCTTATTGCATATTTAGAAGTGAAAAGGTGGCAGGTACGACGAAGAAAAATTAAGGATTGGAGGTTTTGTGAATGTGCTAAGACGACGACGTGTGAACGACATTTCATGATTTTGAAATCAACACTCGGAAGGGATAATATAACCCTCCAAAAATCTTGGTTTAATGCATATTAATAGGAGATCTCCTTGAGCCTTTCACCCATCAATGATAATCTATACGGTTCCTGCATGATGAGTTGTTAGAATTAAATGTCACTAATTTCATATTTAGAAACAAGATACATACATACACACACACACACACACACACACACACACACACATATATATATACAAACATTTTTTTATTATAGACAAGTGCGAAGGTTACAGAGACGGGGAAGGGAAAGGAATGAATGGCAAGGTCTGAAAAGCGGTCGGATGTGATTCAAAATAGGGTTATGGGGGATACTCAAGAGAGGTAAGTTTTCGACAGTCAAATTTTATGTATCATAATTTTTTACTGCAAAACGTGTAAAACGGAAGAGAGCATGATGGGGAAGTTCAGCGACCGGTTTGTATATTTGCAGAATTCCAGGAAAGTTGCCTAGTATGGAATAGGGAAACGGTCGATCAGACTCCTTTTCGGAATCAAGGATTGAAGATTTCATGAATGGACCAACCCGATGACACACAAATGACATTCCATGATGTTTGAAATTAACACTTGGAAGGGATAATATAACCATCTAGAAATTTTGGTTTTATGCGTATTAATGGGAGATCTCCTCAAATTATGGTTTAGCATTAACACTTTCTAATTGTGTACTTAGAAATAAGATATTATATATAATTTCTAATTGTTAATTGCAAAGGGTGCAGGGACAGGAAACAACGATTATGAATTGGATATTTATTGAACTCGCCAAACCAACTATCCGCGAAAGAAATTCGAAGAAATGGCGAAGTATGGAAAGAAGACATATGGCCTTCAAAATGGGGTGACAATAGTTCCAGAGGAGACGTGAGGACCCGACGGTGAAATTGTATGTCTCAGAAGTTTTCAGTGCAAAATGTGTACCACGGAAGAGGGCATGATAGGTAGACTGTAATACGAAAGATGGTATGATGTGAGTCTGGTTGTAAAGTTGTATATCGCAGAAGTTAGGGTATTGTCTGCAGGTCATGGAACAATAGAAGTGCAATCTAGAGCCCACCTACCCGGGAATCCGCGGTTGGAGAAGTGGCTAGGTATGGAATGGGGAAGCGGTCGGTTGGTGTCACGGTATAAAAGCACGAGTGAAAACGTGAACCCGCAACTCTGCCTACCCGCGCAGCTAGACATTTTCAGAAAAATGGAAAAATGAATAAGTGACGAGAAAGATAAAGTTCAGGGAAAAGAGAAACAAATATTTGGTTAAGTATAGAAGACGGAAAAGAAGGGATAATATATTCACATCTATAATAGATATCCCATTTCCTCGAAATATCTTTTCTGCATGTTTTTGGAGAAGTTATATAATTATTGCATATACTTGGAAAGAAGTGCGAAGGTGGCAGGCACAGAAAACAACAACTAGGAATTGGAAATTGTCTACGATCCGCGAAAGAGATTGCAACAAATGGTCGTGGAAAGCAGTCGGATGGGTTTTAAAATAGGATGACAAGGGTTCCTGAGGAAACATGAGGCCCCAACAGTCAAATTGTAATGATCAAAAATTTTAAGTGCATATTGTGTAACACGAAAGAGGGGATGATGTAGGAATTTGGAAGATAGGCTCCAAGATAGGATGGCAAGGGTTCCCGAGGAGACATGAGGGCCTGATGGTCAAATTGTATTGATCGAAACTTTTGAGTGCATACTGTGTAACACGGAAGAGGGGATGATGTAGGAGTCGTGAACCCGCAAGTCCGCCAACTCGCACAACTAGACATTTTCGGAAAAACAACTAAGTGATGAGAAATATAAAGTACAGGGAAAAGAGAAAAGAGAATTTGGTTAAGTATAGAAGACGGAAAAGAAGGGATAATATATTCACATCTTTAATAGATATTCCATTTCCTGTAAAGATCTTTTATGCATGTTTCTGGAGAAGTTATATACTTATTTCATATACTTGGAAAGAAGTGCGAAGGTGGTGGGCACAAAAAACAACGACTAGGAATTGGAAATTGTCTGAAGCCGCCAACCTGATGTGGAAAGCGGTCAGACATGCATCAAAATAGGATGACAAGGGTCCCGAAGGAGACATGAGGGCCCGACCGCCAAATTGTATTGATCGTAACTTTTGAGTGCATAATGTGTAACATAGAAGAGGGATGATGTAGGAGTCTGAAAGTCAATATGTATATCTTGGAAGCGAGGGAGGGTGGGGGGGTTGTTTGCAGGTCAAGGAACACTGGAAGTGCAGTCCGCATGTTCGGGAATCCGCAAGAGAAAAATTCAGTTAAGTATGGAATTGGAGGCATGAAAGAGATTCCAATAAATGGAGAAATATGGAAAGTGGATGTAGGGGCTTCAAAATGGGGTGACAATAGTTCCCCAGGAGACGTGAGGACCCGAAGGTCAAATTGTGGTCTCAAAATTTTCGTTTGCAAAATGTGTATCAAGGAAGAGGGTATGATGTGGGAGTGTAGCAACAAATTTGTATATCGCGGAGGTCTGGGTGTTTTTTGCAGGCCACAAAACAATGGAAGTGCAATATAGAGCCCGCCTGCCTGGGAATTCGCGATCTGAAAAGTGCCTAGGCATTGAATGGCTAGTTGTTGGTCGGAGTCACATTTTCGAAAAAATGACTAAGTAACGAGAAAGAGAGAGTAGAGGGGGAAAAGAAACGACAATTTGGTCAAGTATAGAAGAGGGAAAAGAAGGTCCAATATATTCAAATCTGCAATAGATATTCCATTTCCTGGAAAGATGTTTTCTATATGTTGTTGGAGAATTTGTATACATATTGCATATACTTGGAAAGAAATCTGAAGGTAGCGGGCACATGAAACAACATCTAGAAATTTGAAATTTCTTGAACACACGAACTCGACGATCCGCCAAAGAGATGTCAAGAAATGGTCAAGTGTGGAAAGTGGTCGGATGGGCTTCAAAATAGGGTGACAGGTTCTCGAAGAGCTGTAAGGCCCCGACTGTCAAATTGTATATATCATAACATTTTGGGTGAAAAATGTGTAACACAGAAGAGGGGATGATGTGGGAGTCCAGAAGTAAATCTGCATATCGTAGAAGTCAGAGTAATGTTTGCAGGTCACAGAACAATGGAAAGTGCAATTTAGACAAGGGGAATCACTCGGTCGAAACGTGTGAATCCCCCAACCCAGGCAGCAAGACATTTTCAGAAAAAATGACTAAGTAACCATAAAGAGAAACTACAAGGGATAAAAGAGTGGGAAAATAAAAAGATGGAGGGAAATTTGCGTAAGCGCGAATTGGTTTCAAACAAGCCCCATTGTTGTAAAACCATCATTTTCTAGTAATTGTCAGCAAATGCTTTGTTGAAGATTAGATTTTATTGCAACTTGTGGGAGTAAGTGTGTTCTTGATACATTCTTCCATGAATATAAAATATTAACTTAAGTATTAAACTTCTTGCATTATGGGTTGTTAGCATTAAAGCTTAATAATTGCATGTCTAGATACAAGAATGACGATCTTGTTGCAACATTGTGATTTGGTATTACTATGTTCTATCTGCATTACAAATAGAATTGAACGTTGGTTTGAAGCTGTATGAAATTCATTTTTTGTTTCCATAAAATCCGGATGGATCGACACAGTGCATTGTCATATAATTGTTATATGCTCCATTTTATAACAAATTACCTAAGCAAATACAATATCAAAGAACTACGAGACTACCGAACCATGCCAATGAGAAGAGGTGTTAAATCCATAAAAGAAGCAACAACCAAGACTTCAAGGCAAATTTTTAATAGTAAATGCATTAAAAAAAAAGAACATTGAGCACTGTATATCTATCCTTAGAAATTGGAGCAAGTTCTTTGGGCCAAAACATTGAACATATCTGCCATAAACATAGGCACATGATCTGCAACATGCAGGAGCCATTGAGATGATCTTCAACATGCATACAAAAATGATTACCATGCTTTTTTTTTAGGAAATCCTTGCATTCTTCTCCTCGATGGATCAACCTGTGGTAAAATTGATATTTCTCAGAAGATTCTTGTGAGGAAGAAGAAGAAAAACGTTGCAGGGGAAACAAAATATCCCTCAACTGGAAGTTAGGACACACCAAGAAACTGCCTCTCCACAGTCAGAAAATTTAGGGACACATGTTGCACGTGCAATTCCAGAGGCCCAAATTAGTCCATTCTAGGTGGAAGGAGATGATTAGTAGGAATATTTCTTGCACCAATGGGACTTCTGGTCCTCATTCCCTAAGATGTTGATTGTATATCCAAAGAACAAGACAGTGGCCCCACAATTGAATAGTTTTTTGTATTGAAATATATCTCTGGGAGCATCAACAGATCATTTCCTTACAGTGAAAGACTTCCTCCCAGAAAAAACTAATTTGGACCTCTAGAATTCCTACTTTCGATATGCAAAGCGTCTATTGCATTCATCGTCATTTTATTTTCTAAAACTCCTTCTTTTGGTGTTGTCAGGACCGCCACATCGAGCTAGGAAGTACCGCCCATTGTGGTTGATTTCAATTTGGGCGCAGGAGTGGGAACAATCTCTGCATTTACATCATCCATTGTTGTATCATCGTCCATCATATCATATTCTTCCAGCTCATAATCCATCGCATCAACCTCTGCGCCAGCTATCAATGAAACTGGGAAGGTTCTCTGAGTAGACAGGGTTTCGTTGGAATTATTTGGATTGAAATATATCTCTCGGTGAACCAACGGACCATCTCCTTTTTTTCTCCCCAGCGGAGGGAGATGAGTAGTAAGAATATGCCCTAGAAAACTGGAACCTCTGGCCATCATGCACGAAGGTATTTACTATATTTGGACAGAAATGCTGCCATAAGTTAACGAGAATTTTCGTTTGCTCCAGATGATGTTTGAAATGAAAATTGGGGAGGGATAATATAACCCTCCACAAATCTTGGTTTAATGTGTATCAATGGAAGATATCCTCGAGCCTTTCGTTGGTCAATGACAATATCCAGGGTTCATGTGTAATGCTATGTTACCATTAAAGCTTACTAATTGCATATTTAGAAAAAAGTGCGAAGTTGGAGATGAGGACGAAGAGCAATTAAGAAATAGAGATTTCTTAAAGGTGCCAAACGGCCGACGCATGAAAGATATTGCATCATGTTTGAAATGAATACTTGGAAAGGATAACACTCTTCTTCGCAAATCTTGGTTTAATTTGTATTAATGACAAATCTTCTACGACCTTCTCGACATTAATGATAATCTTAACGGTTCCTGCACAATGAACTATTAGAATTAAAGCTTAATAATTGCATATCTAGAAAGAAGTACGAAGGTAGGGGGGATGTCGAAGAGAGACCAAGCATTGTACATTTTGTCCACCCACCAACCCGCAAAACAGATTCCAAGAAATGCCCAAGTATGGAAAGAGGTCGGGCAGGTTACAAAAAAAGGGTCACAATATATACCCAGGAGACGTGAGGGGCCGATGGTCAAATTGTATGTCACAATGACAAATTTCAGCCATCAATTTTTATATCGCGTAATTTTGGGTGCTGTTTGTACGTAGGGAAACATTGGAGCAATGTTGAGAAAGAAATTTGTGTATTGCGGAACTTCGGGTGTTGTATATAAAAGCATGAGACATTCAGAAAAAGGACACATTTGGAAAAGGACCAAGTAAACAGAAAGCGAAAGCAAACGAGATGAAGAGGAATTTGTTTTCTGATTTGTAGATCATGGAAGTCCAGGTGTTGTTTGGAGGCGACAGAACAATGGAAACGCAATGTTGAACTCGCCTATCCAGGAACCCGTGATTCAAAAAGTTGTTCAATATGAAACGGGGAAGCGATTGGTCAGGCTGGTGATATAAAAGTAACAATGGAAATATGAAGACGTGAATCTGCGAACTCCCACACGTAGAGATTTTCTAAAAAATGAGTAAGTAACCAGAAAGTGAAAGCAGAGGGAAAAAAGAAAGAGGATGGCAATTTTCGAAAGCAGGAATTGGTGTAAGAAAGCCCCATTGATGGTCTTAACAGTAACTATGAAGTGCATTAAACATGTTAACAGGTTCTTCAATAAATGAACAGATACAACGAGCGATGTTTATATTTTCCAGGATCTGTTTGTATAAGAGAAGCATCAAAAAGTTAGAAGAAAATCAATTTTGGGATGTTTAAGTAAAGTTTTTGTATTGTTATCTTTACCACTAGTATAACAATGACAAATTTGAATGTTAATGTCCTCTATTTCATATGATAGTTCCATTAGACTTCACATAGTATATATTCTTTTATTTCAAATTATTCCAGGGAATTAATTTTGCTAAGTTCATTGATCAAGGAAAAGTGCTAAAAAACAAGATAAAGGGGAATTTGTTTGATAATTTGTAGATCGCAGAATTTCGGGTGGTTTTTGTAGGCGGCGGAACAATGGAAACACAATGTTGAACCCGCCTATCTGGTAACTCACTTATTCGAGAACACGCGATCCAAAAAGTTTGTACAATATGAAACGGGGAAGCAGTCGGTTGAGTTGGTGATATAAAAGTAAGTGGAAATATGAAGACATGAATCCTCCAACTACCGCACCTAGACATTTTTCGAAAAAAAGAGTAAGTAAGTAGAAATGGAAAGCAGATGGGAAAAAAGAAAGCGGATGGAAATTTTCAGAAGCAAGAATTGGTGTGAGAAATCCCCATTGATGGTCTTAACAATAACTATGAAGTGCATTAAACATGTGAACATGTTCTTCAATCAAGGAATAGATACATCGAGCCATACTTATAGTTTCCAAGATCTGTTTGTAGAAGAGAAGCGTCAAAAAGATACAAGGAGATCAATTTTGGGATGTGTGAGTAATGTTATTGTACTGTCAGCTTCATAGCAAGTATTAACAATGACGAATTTGAATTTTCTGAAAAAACAATAAAGTAACCATAAATGGAAAGCAGATGGAAAAAAAGGGGAGATGGCAATTTTCAGAAGTGGGAATTGGTGTAAGAAAGCCCCATTGATGGTCTTAACAGTAACTATGAAATGCATTAAACATGTGAACATGTTCTCAATGAAGGAATAGATACATCGAGCCATACTTATAGTTTCCAGGATTTGTTTGTATAAGAGAAGCGTCCAAAAGCTACAAGGAAATCAATTTTGGGATGAGTAAGTAAAGTTATTGTACTTTGAGCTTCACCGCCAGTATTAATAACGACGAATTTTAATTTTAATGTCCTCTTGTTGATATGGTAGTTCCATTGGACTTCACATAGTATATATTCTTTTATTTCAAATTATTCCAGTATATTAATTTTGCTAGGTTCATCGATCAAGGAAAAGTGCTAAAAACGAGATAAAGGGGAATTTTTTTGCTAATTTGTAGATCGCGGAAGTCCAAGTGTTGTTTGCAGGAGGCACAACAATGGAAACGCAATGTTAAATCCACCTATCCAGGAACCCGCGATCCAAAAAGTTTGTTCAATATGAAACTGGGAAGTGGTTGGTCGGGATGGTGATATAAAAGTAAGTGGAAATCTGAAGATGTGAATCCACCAACTTCCACACCTAGACATTTTTTGAAAAATGAGTAAGTAACCAGAAACTAAAAGCACATGGAAAAAAGAAAGGGGATGGCAATTTTTGGAAGTGGGAATTGGTTTAAGAAAGCCCCATTGATGGTTTTAACAACAACTATGAAGTGCATTAAATATGTGAGCAAGCTCTTCAATCAAGGAATAGATACAACGATCCATGCTTATAGTTTACATGATCTGGTTGTATAAGAGAAGCCTAAAAAATCTACAAGAAAATCAATTTTGGGATGTCTAAGTAAAGGTATTGTACTGTCATCTTCACCACAAGTATAAAAACGATGAATTTTAATTTTAATGGCCTCTTGTTCATATGATAGCTCCATTGGACTTCGCACAGTATATATTATTTTATTTCAAATTATTCCAGGAGATTAATTTTACTAAGTTCATCGATCAAGGAAAAGTGCTAAAACGAGCCACATACTACATTTGCGTCACATAGCTTATATTAAAGGGAAAAGCATGTCCTATATAGTCTTTAAGATCATAGAAAAAATATGAAGAACCTGAATGTATTATTAATTTTCCAGAACGAAGCATACAACCAAGAACCAAGTAAACACCAAACAGGTCCCAAGCAAGATCCCACAAGGTTCCATAGAGAAGCACGCATCGACCTTTGCATCAAACAATTTGATATATAAAAAAAATATGTTATGGCATTTGTTTTCTCTTACATTTTGTATATGTTCCCACGAGAAAATATCCGGGGCCATGGGATATGAACAAAAGTCTACCAAATAGAAGACAACACAAAACCAACGGAGCTTCGCTACTACACACTAGCTATAACCAGATCTCAAAATGGGGAACAAGAAAGTTGTCAATCAATATTTTACCATTAAGCAAGATCACTATGGACATTTTCTTCTGATAGTTCCATGGTCTATTACTACCAGTTTTAACAATTCCAAATTTCTAATATTATTGGAAATTCCTGATGATTTTGCCCAGATGAGCAAGCTATTTCAACGGTTCAAAGGACGAGCCCGAGTTATTTATAGTTGGATACTTTTTATGGGGTTTGTTGTCACGCTTCCCATTTCTGGACTGACCAATCTTATGCACGTGCAATCTCTATAGTGAGATCTACAAATCTCAAGCTGATGTTTCAATCCATGTTGAGTCCTTTTTTTTTTCCATTAGGGCATCCAGAAAATGTAGATACCATACCCTAAATGTATAGTTGGAGACAATTTTTTATTTTATTCGGGAACCCAAAAACAAAATGCAGAAATATTGTCATGGCTATATAGTTGAAAAACAATTGTCCAACTTGGGTAGCCAAAAAACTTGCAGGCTCCTCCATCAAAGCCACAAACAGCTACCATTTTTTTTTATTTTCACATCGAAACAAATATGAAAAATTATTACTGGGAGATGAAAGAAAACATCAAAATAACAACATCGATTGCATTTGTAATTAGATTCTCAAGTACTCGAGTCCGACTAACATTCATCTGGGTGTTGAAGAAATATTACAGAGATACATGAGATATTTTTGTTTCCTGCGAAAGCTTGATTTTTTTATTTTTTATTTTTTATTTTTTTTCCAGCCGACATGCAATATTGCATTGTCCTCATTTAAGGTAAATTTTTTATGTATCTGAAAGTCATGTAGCATGTAGACATTACTTTCCTTTTTCTGTAGGTATGCTTCATATGACAACTTTGCTAACCCAGGAAGCACATCTTGTAACATAGGTTGTCTAATTGTACAATGCACGATTGTGTTGCACATGGTTCAGATGGCAGCATTGAAGAAATTTCCATATATGTATGGACATTTTTTACTGCATCTCAGACAATCAATCGTATCATCACTTATAAAAGAAGAAGCAGAAGCAGGAGAGTTGCATTTCACACATACATGCTCAAAGGGGGTCAAGTACGCATTTGTTGCAACCAAAATAGTTTCAACCTGGAAACGTAAACATAGGAATTAATATATTGAACAATATAA
>JZKD02S1599978.1:50999-62654 GCA_000966675.3 Picea glauca
AAACGCAGAAATTTGGTGAAGGCTATTTGTATAAGCAAAGTGAGGATGAATCTGTAGATGTATACGCACAACAATTGTAGAGCTAGTTAGTTTATACAGATCTTGTACTATGTCTACTTGCAATTATGTTACAAATGTTGCTTGGGTTGTGCGAAATATCCTTTCTCTAACATCCCTTTTCTTTGTTATATTTTTGAAGAGCATAAGTGGAAATTTCCCTTTATGAAATTGTTGTTCCATTGGCGAAAGAAAATTTGAATAGGTATCAAACAATTGTAGCTGCAACATGGAACAATACAATATTTATGTAACTTAACCGAGATACATGGACATGCGAAAGTAAAGGACAAAACTAGATATGGAGAATGGTATCATTGACTTGTCGTTGTCTGACTCTCCATCTTTTATATGGAGAATGTGTTGCGAGACAAGTTTTCTCACTAGTGTGACAGATGTGCCAATGGTTCCGATTGGGTAAATGTCATTTCTCTGTGAAAGTTGGTTGATAGTTGCATCCAGGACGAAACAATATTCTAAACAAATAGCGGGAATTTTTTCCACAATACTTGTTTCGTTGAGAAAAATAATCCGATCACAATCACCAGGGTCATATACTGTTTTGGGAAATATATTAAAATTTGTAATGGATACCCCATTACGTGGAAATGTATTTTCTGCATGTTTCTGGACAAGTTGTGTAGGAATAGTCAGTGTGACTGTCATCATGGCTTCCTTGTCTATCATGTCAGCACACATAATGGATCTAGTTTTGTTTTTCTTGTCCAAGTAGGTGTTATAGACGACCATTATGTCCCCGATGAACACTTGTCCAATTTGTCGGTTGTTCAAGCCCTCTATTGATATTATTTTGGGTGTTACAAGTTTAGACCTGGTGACAATTTTTGAACAAGAAAAGTAAAGTGAATGGTAGTGTGCATTATTTTTTTGTTTTCTTTTTTTCCAGGCATAAATTTACAAGTAGATGCATAGCTTGGATGAACTATGGAGCCATAGTTTTGAAACCAGACCTCTTAGTCTGAGGAACCTGCACTATGTTCGGCGTCTCACTTGTACTTGTTGATACTTCTTGTGAACTTCAAAGTATGTATTGCAGATGACATAAGCATATTCACCATGCCATAGATGAATAAATAGCTGAGGATATGTGTTTAGTAAACATACTAGAAACATAATGTATGCATATTTACCTTTGGCCTTGTCGGTCTACTGATGTCTGGGATGACTGACTACTCATGGCCATGTCACTAGTCCAACTTTTTCTGATGCAAGCATGTGTAGATGAACATTAGAAGTACTAAACAAGCATATGGATTGTATATTGTCCATACATGTTCTTAATGTCACATGCAGGGTGGAAGGAGATGGAATACGAAATAGGGTGTCAAGGGATACTCACGAAACATGAGGACCCGATGGTCAAATTGTATGCCTAAGATATTTTGACTGAAAAAATGTGTAACAATAAATAGGACGTGATGGTGGGGCATGAAGGCCAATTTGTATATCACGGAACCTCGGAAGCCAGAGGCGCAATCTTGAACCCGCCATCCCGACACCCTCAATCGAAAAATTGGGTAAGTATGGAATAAGGTAGAAGCGTGACCATAAATGTGAACCCATGAGTCTGCCAACCCGCGCACCAAATCATTTTCGGAAAGAAGACTAAGCAGAGCAATTAGAAAGAAAATTGGATAATAGAAAATGGAAAAAGTAGAAATTGGGAGGGCACAAAGGCCCATTGTTGCCAAATCATCGTTTTCTAGTCTAATATTATATGCCCCCATCCGCTTTGTATATTTGATTTACTAGCACAACTGGTATACCTTTTTGAATATTGTACAATAGACCCCTTTGTTGTTGCATAGAAGAATTCATCTTCCTGTCCAACCAATCTGTTTCTTCCAAGGTAGAAACGTCAAATATACAATGGACATGAAGGCAATTTAGTATGAAGAAAGACATGTAAAAGAAAGAAATACAATTCTATTTATTTAAATGTAACAACAAACAGAATACGATTCACATGAGAATAAGAAAAAAGATGCATAGTATATACATACAACAAAAAGGTGCAGAGAAGTAGAACAAGTACAACAAATACATAGACAATAAATGAAATAATCAACACTGGAATATGAAATAAGAGTACAGGTATGCACCTCTGCACCTCCTCGTCTACATTCGCGTCAAAGAGTCCATCGTCCTCTCTAGCCATTTTGTTTTTTAAAATGTAGCAATGCAGGAAAAATACAATGGACATGAAGGAAGTTATTATGAAGGAAGACATGTAATGAATATAAGTTATTATGTAGGAAGGTACGCAATATCTACATACAATAAACTAGGTGAACACATATACAGACAATAAATGAAATACAAAACGATGGAATATGAAATAATAGTACAAGCATGTACCTTTGTATCTCCTCCTCCACCGCTGCAGTCAAGACTCCATCGTTTTCTCCAGCTATTCTATTTGTTTGAATGTGGGAACACACAAAATACAATGAACATGAATGGAAGCTACTATGCACCGGAGAACAAGTAATATGTACATACAGTAAATGAGAATCAATGAATAGAATAAAAGATAGAAAAGAAACATGAAACTTTTCTTTTCTCCATCCATGGTTGTAAATATATAAAGTTTTTCCCTGCCCAAAATATATTACAAGCCACACAATATTAAAAAATTGCATGGCCAGAGCTAAACGATTTTGGTTTTCCATGGCAAAGTATCCAAGTATGCTTCTAGACATGGAAATATAATTTTGCAGTATCTTTGGTGTACATATCATATCTCAAGTACAAGACAAATTGTATCATGGTCACACTAGTCTGTGTAGAGGATAAAGAACATGTATTGTGATATGGGCACATTCCACCATATATGGTTAATAAGTGCGGTTTGCACATGTTTTATTTTAACAAAAAAACAACGGATATTGCAATTGCACATGTAGTTGTACAATTATTTCTTATGGCACTATTTTCTATCATGTGAACACTCAAGTATCAGCAAAATTTCGCAACATAATAGGTGTGCATGGAACAGGCTCGATATATCGACTTCTCTAGACACGACAAATAACAAAACGGCAGGTCCACTCGCAGGTGCAGGGTATGAACACCGCAAAGCGCCCGCAAAAAAAAATACAAAAAAAAACAACTCCAACTATCGGCACATGACCCCAACCCTACAAATCTAAGTAAACAAAATAAAACAACAAGCACCAAACCAGTGAGAAAGCACTAATAGGCACAACTGCAGCCCCAGGGCCCCAAACTCGTAAAATTGAGCCAAACAACAACAACCACAAACCGACGAAACAACGAACAAGAAACAACCACCGAACCAGTAAACAACATATGTATCTCCAACGATTACCAAAATGTAGCTGAGGCACAGAAGAAACTGGAAACATATGAAAAACATGCTAGTAGAAATAAGCAAGCATTCTTACTTGCAAACTGCAAACACTGAACAACAAAGAAGGAATAGAAAATGAAATTATGGCATGGAATCTTACTCCAAAACGATGAAAGGAAGAAGTGCAGGTTGATTTGTGAACCAAACAACAACAAGAAACAACCGACGAACCAACAAAGAAGAAGTACCCATCGAACCAGCAAACAATACCCATCGAACTAGCAAACAATGTATGTAGCTTCAATGATGACGAAATTGCATTCTAAGCCTAGAAGAAGTATGAAACATACAATGCCTATTCAACTGGCGATGGACAACAATATTGTTCAAATTCACTGCAATATTGTATGGAAAATTTCGAGGAAAAATGTACTTCGAGAAGCCTATTTAGATAAACATTTAAGGTTGTCAGGTTGTCTAAGGGCTTCACGGTATGCAAACATTTAATCTCACAGGCCTATTCAAGCACCTCAAAAAAAGTGTCAATGATCTAAACCTTCGCTATGCAAACATTTCATTACAAATACAAAGGACTAATAATAATAGCACAAATACATAATAATAATAATAATAATAATAATAAAAACCTAGCAATAAGACCTTGAATCTATTATCCAACGAGATCATGACATATATGGTTTTTTTTATAATAAATAAATAATGTTTTTAGTTTTGTAGTTCGAACAATAGAAATTATGCAAAAATTTGTAGTCAAACAAAAAATAATATAAAGTCAATGAATTATCGATCACTATAAACTTTGGATATCTAAACATTTCAATACGAATAGTACAAATAAAAAAATGTATCGTACATGATAAAACTTTGGCTATGGAAACATATAATTCATTGGGAATAGTGAAGTTGGCAATAAGACCTCAAATCTATCATCCAATCAGTTCATGACATATATGGGTTTTTTTATTATATAAAAAATAATGCTTTTAGTTCTGTAGGTTGAACATTAGAAAGTATGCAAAAAATTGTAGTCAAACGACAAACTAATATAAAGTCAACAAATTATCGATCGCTATAGTCCCTCTACGCCTTCGACAGGGACTAATAAGGATAAAGGGAAAAAATATAAGTTACCTACGTTCGATTGGTCACACATGATCCATACTTTGTAATTTTGATCAAAGTTAAACAACTTGTTTTCCTTTTCAACAATGCGTTTATCTCAATCTTAAAGTAGTTTTCCACTATATTCATTGTGTCCGCAAGGGTGAATTCTATGTGATTATAAACATTGCTAATGTTAATTTTATGTTGTTAAATTATTTTATTATTCTTTCTTTTATTCAGTTGTTTCAATTACATAGTCATTAAAAGTTACATTAAGTTAAATAAAAAAATATGATAGTCACTTTAATGACTGTGATATGGTTTATTTCTTTGTGTAGATTGGTATATTTAATGGGTAGCATTAATTGAGTTCAAATTTATTTTGTAGTAATAAGAAATACTAATAAAGAAACATAGGTAAGGTTATGAGGAACATGTTTAATATAGTCATGTTACCACATAAACTAGCACCTTTAGTTTAAAGTCCAAAAAATAGGGTATTAGTGTTAATCCCTGAACAAAGCCCCATATTAAGTATAAAACCTCTTATTAAGCCCTAGATATTGAATTATTACATTTCTATTGTTATACTAGTAGGTAGGCTAGAACTCTTCATTCTTCCCTTTCATTATAATGGCACCCTTTGTTTCCTATATATATACCAAGGATACTTAGCATTAGGATCATCTTATCTCATATTGTATATTGAATATATTGTAAAAGGAGGTTTCCCCCTTCGAGTGGACTATTACTCATTGATTTTTTATCATTCTGAAGGAGTTGATTCATAACATTTAGTTCCATAGCATCGATCCTATGGTTTTACTGCTTCAAGTGAGTCATCTTGGAATTTTCACTATAACTTTATTTATGGGACACTTCAGATAACAAAATTTGGAGGCTACTTAAGAGACATATCAAAGTATGTATGGTAAAAATTTAAAGTTTTTGTTCATTATAATTTATGAGATATTTCCTATGGAACATAAGGTTTGTGACTAGTCCTGAAATTAGTCACAAATGAGACATCTTTTTATTTTCTTTATAAAAAAAATTCATTGAAGTTTCAAACTCTAAAATTTTTAGAATACTGAGAAGACATAACAAGTTAAATGTGGATTTTGTTTTAATATTTTGTAATCATTGTAATTTATGATATATATCTTTTGGAAGCCGAGATTGTTTACTATTCCTAAAATTAGTCTCAAACAAGTCATTTTGGTAATTTTGCTATAACTTTTTATCTGTGAAGGTTTAGATTGTGAAATTTTCAAGAGTTTAAGAAGTCATATCAGAGTACTATAGGCCAAAATTTCAAATTATGAAGGATGCAAATTTCACATATATATCAGGACAAAGGTCAACCATCCAAAAAGTCTCCAAAATTAGGGTTTGAAAGGTACGTAACTTACAATTGGCATAGCTTTTTATTGGAAGATCTATTTTTGGTTATTAGAAAATTGTGATAAAGATAAAATAGAGTAGTATTATTATTGTTATCCCACATGGATCCAAAGAATATTTCAACACGAATTAAACCTTTAAAAATATCATCTACAACTCGTGATGAAAATGAGGAGATACATAACAAGGTATCCAAATTGGAGGACCAACTTAATGATTTGAGTGCTAGGTTAATAACAAGTGAAAAGTTTGTAAACACACAAATAAAAATTCAAGAAATGGAAAATAATATGGATGAAAATTAAAAATCAATGAATTCCATAAGAACCATTCTCTTGCAGATCATGATCCCTAAAAAGGATATGTGGATCCAAGTAAATCAAGAAAATAAAGGGAACCATGGTGTTGAGACTCAATCACATGTGGGGAGTATTTTATCACAATTGGAGAGAACAAATAATGAATCTCATAATCATTCATCACTCAAATATCCACATCATCAAGGTTTCAATGAAACACCAAGGACCTACTTCATTCTAAAGAACAATATGAGGATTTTTTATGGTAAAGATCCTATAAAATGGATATTATAGATGGAGCAATTATTTTATCTACACCAAGTGCCAATGTTACAAAAGGTAACTATTGCATCGTTGTATTTAGAAAATGATCAGGTTGTTTGGTATCAATGGCTTTGTGAAAGAAAAAATTATTCTATTATCTATTGGTCCATTTATTTGGATGAATTGATATCACATTATAGGGATATTAAGAGAAATACAATCTTTAGAAAATTGATAAATATTTTGCGAAAAGGTCCAGTTATAGAACACATTCAACAATTCCAAAATCTCAGTCTTAAGGTAAAAAATATTTCAGAGGATAATTTGTTACTTCTCTTTATGGAAACTTTAAAATAGAACATTCAATACGAGGTTCATCTCTTATAACCTAAATCCCTAGAGAAATATTTCAGTATGGCAAGGAAAGTGGGAAACAAAATATGGCTACTAGAAGTTTGGCCACCAAAAACTATAGAGGGCACCATGTTCCATGTCCTATCCCCACTTAACCAACAAGGTTGACACCTCAATAAATGGATTAAGGAAGAGAAAAATGAATATGGTTCAATTGTGACAACAAGTGTAGTAAGGGGCATAAATGCAATGAGAATTTTTTTTTCTACATAAACTGTGAAGAGGAAGAAGATCAATAATTGGAACTATCATAAGATCTAGATCTATAATATACTACTCCAAAAATATCTTTTCATGCATCAGCCATAATCAGTACTCCACAAACCCTCAATATAGAAGGATATATTAAAAATAAAAAGGTAATAGTGTTGATTGATTTTGGTAGTACCCATAACTTCATCAATTACAAATTAGCAAAAAGTTTAAATTTCTTGGTATTTCCAACACTAGAGTTTCAAGTAATGATTACAGATGGAGGTTCCATAATTTTTTTAGGGAAGTGTCATATTATTAAGCTCAATATGGGGTAGTATTTATTGGATAATCCCATGATTTCCATCCAAATGGGTGGTGTTGATTTTGTATTAGGGTTCCAATGGTTACAAGCATTGGGAACAATGGCCCTTGATTTTAAAGATATTTTCATGATATTTTCCTCAGAAGGAAAGAAAATTGATCTTAGAGATATTTTGAATTACTTCTTGGATCAATGATTATCTTCAGAAGAGAAACAAAAATGGGTTACAAATATGCTAGTTTATGAATATCAAATTATCTACAAAAAATGAAAACACAATATTGTGGTAGATTCACTTTCAAGTAAAGAATAACAAATAGAGAGTTCATTATGTTTTATTTCTATTCCACAATCTGATTGGGTGGAAGAAGCAAGGAAATAATGGTAGAAATATCAAGAGGTATGCAATATCATTCAATAAATAAAAGAGGAACCCAATGAATTAGATAAATTTGTATGGAAGAATGATTTTCTATGGTACCATGATTGCCTATATTTATGTAATAATTCCCAAATCAAACATAATGTCCTTCTTGAATTGAACACTTCTTCTATAGTAGGACATTCAGGGTTCTTGAAATCTTATCATATGATCAAGAAGGATTTTTCTGGGAAGGTATAAAAGTTGATGTTCAAAAGTGTATGTTTGAATGTGTGCTCTTCCAGCAAAATAAAGGAGAGACAATCGAGATGCTAGGTCTCCTACAACCATTATCTACACCAAGTCAACGTTGGGAAGTAGTTTCAATGGATTTTATTATAGGTTTACCCAAATCTGAAGGAAATACCATCATCATTGAGGTAGTGGAATGAATGACAAGGTATTCCCATTTTTTCTCTCTTTATCATCCTTTTAAAGAAAGTACAGTAGCCACAAAATTCATGGAAACAATTTAAAAGCTACATGGAGTCCCCAAGATTATTGTGAGTGATAGAGATCCAATTTTCACTAGAATTTTTTTCATTTGGGTACTCAATTGTCTCATAGCTCATCTTATCATCCTCAATCAGATGGGAAAACTGATATTTTTGAATAAATGTCTAGAAGGTTATATCCATTTCTTTACATCTAATAAATAGACACAATGGGTCAAGTGGTTTCCCTTGGTAGAATGGTGGTACAACAAATCTTTCCATACTTCATAAAAAAATTCCCCATTTTTGTCACTTTATGGATATCATCCTCCATCCATCACATATCCCTTGAAAGGGGATGTAAAGGTTCAAGCAGTGGAGGACCACATAGGGAACTAACAAGAGGTTCTCAAACTATTGAATGACAACTTGGTTATGGCATAAAATAAGATGAAACAACAAGTAGATCAACATCATGGTGAAAGGGAATTTGAAGTGGGGGATAGGGTATTTTTGAGGATACAACCATATAACCAGATGTCCCTCGATAAAAAAAAAGGACAATAAATTAACACCCAAATACTATGCCCCCTATAAGTTGTTGGAAATGATTGGAAGTATGGATTACAAATTGAAGTTTCCTCCATTTTCACATGTACATCTAGTATTGCATTTCTATTGCTTAAATAAATTAATCGGTGACAAGATACTGAATCAAAATATTTTAACTGAGATTAATGAATAAGGGAAAATCATATTAGAACCAGAAACATTCCTTAAAACAAGGATTAAGCATCTAGAAAATCGACCAATTGCTGAGTACCTTGTCAAATGGAAGAACCAAAGAGAAATAGGCCAAGTATATTCAAAGGAGAACCAAAAGGAGAACATGTATAGACCATTATTGATGCAACAATATCCTCTCCAATCTCTCCTCATCAAGCCCTTGCACAAATCTACCAAGATCAAAATGATGATACTTTAACTAATTAATTTCCCCCCTTCACCTTGGAAATCCCTCAATATATAGGCTTGAGAGGCACAATCACCATGAGAAAATGAGGGATATGATTGAGGATATGGATCCTTGATGTTTGGATCAGATTCTAAAGTGAAGCCAAAGCATGGGGGTCGAACATAACCAACCCCATATTGAGAGAGTTGGCTCATAGATTAAGGTGGAGGATCCCCCTTTTTCCTCTAACAAAAATGGCGCTCCCTCTAAGTGAGATACAAGACACAATTTTCCAAAATTGGCACTCCCCATACATGGGCAGAGGATCACCGATGCTCCCTACACATGGACAGGGGGCGCCACCCTTCATAAATTCCCAAAAAAGGTCAATTTTTTCAAGGAAAAGGTGTGTTTTGACCTATAAATGATGGGTTTCCTCCTCCCATATGAATCAAGGATCATGAAAAAATATTTTAATGGTGTCAAGGGGTGGTGACACCTCACAAAGTTAATGCGACACTTGGGAAGGTTCATACGACACTTGCAAAAGTGCATGTGACACTTACCAAGGTGCATACATCACTTTGTGACACTTAGTGTGAAAAACACAAATGTGAAATTTTGATGTGTAACAGATGCCCCCTAAAGTGTGAGATGGGAAGATAAATTGATGGCCGAAACAATTTACAAATTCTTCAATGCAAGGGTATTGGAGTGGGAGAACCTGAAAGAAGCTACAAACAATCATCAAACAGTATTAATATATGTTCCATTTCCAAGGAAGGAATACCTATGCTTGGAATACAAGATGACTCAAAGCACGTCCACCAACCAATACACTGGGGATCCATGAAAATACTAACTAAGGATATGGCCATCAAAGATACAATGTGGATCCATGAAAATATTAACTAAGGATATGGCCACCAAAGATACAATGTGGATCCATGAAAATACTAACTAAGGATGTGGCCCCCAAAGATACAATGTGGATCCATACCTCCATGTCATGAACTAATATCATCCATGAAAAATACATAGTGGATCTACAAAATGACAAAACATAAACACGGATCAATACAATGTGGATCTATGTGACAGTATATATATCAGTAAGATTGCAAGCATGGTGACTACACTGAAATATTTTAAATGTATTGGGTATGTGTTATACTCTGTGCACGACTAGCCCTAGTGTCTGCTAAATTTGTGCTGGGCGTGCAAAACCTCTGAGAATTTTTTTTTGCCTCAAGAAATGTGTCACATTTTTTCCTTGTTTTTTGTGTCACCTTGAATTTCATGTCCATTGCTGGGCAGTTTTTTGGCACATGATTTTTGTCGATGGTTTTCTATTTTTTCTTAAGGAATTAGAGTTGTTGACTAATCCAGGTCATTGGGTTAGGTTTTTGGATGTAGTTGGTTCCTATATGTATATTGTATTGTAAACAATGTATCACTATGAATGAATATAGAATATGATGGTTTTCCCAGTTTGGGTTTCCAGGGGAAAAATATCTGTGTAACGTGTGTATTTAACATTGTATATTTTCTGGTTTTTTATTGAAAATTTATTTGTAGTAAAATATTGTACAAGGTTAAAATCTACATTTGGTATCATAGCTTTGTTGGCTTCAAGGGGATGCGTTTGTGGTCAAGGGTTTGGATCGAGATTGTGATAAGCCTTGTTACAGTGGGAGATCTGTGGTATTGATTTTTCAGGTGAAAATAAATGGCGAGTAGTTCGAAAATGGAGATCGATAAGTTTAATGGGAAACGTTTTGAGATGTGGAAGCTCAAGATGGAAGATATGTTGGTGGACATATATCAATGGATCATGGTGGATCCCGGTGCTACACCTACAGGAACTTCAACAGATGACTGGAAAAAAGTTGGATCGGAAGGTGAAGAGAAAAATCCGACTGTGTCTCCCAGATTCAATATTATTGAATGTGTCAGAGGAAGCTATAGCCAAATATTTATGGGATAAGTTGGGGAAGTTGTATCAGTCTAAGTCCCTAGTAAATAAACTATTCCCGAGAAAGAAGTTGTATAACATGAGGATGAGAGATGGAGACACGGTGGCAGAGAATTTGAATTCCTTCAATATTGTGGTAAGTTAGTTAGTATCTGTTGAGATTAAAATTTCAGATGAAGATAAGTGTATCATTTTAGTGTGCTCTTTACTAGACTCGTGGGATATTTTGGTTGTGGCCATAGTATTAATACAACTGACTTGATGTTTGATGAAGTGTTCTCATCCTTGTTATAAGAGGAGATGAGATGAAAGAACATGGAAGGACAGAGCAAAGATGCATATTTGCAAGATACCAGATATATAAAATATGCAGAACAGAAACGAAATGCTAGAAATGACAAAATAACAGTAAAATATCCAGCATAATCTTCACAATACACAGAAATGATATACGAA
>JZKD02S1599978.1:93229-113473 GCA_000966675.3 Picea glauca
GCTTCCACTTCTAGAAGGATCTTCCTCTAGATGCTTCTCTTAATAGACATATTTAGTATAAATAAGGGTCGAGGGTATGAAAACCCTAGCTTGGAGATTATTGTAACAAAGCACTAATTGATTGGAGGTTGCCACCTCGAAGAGGCCTATGAACATTGCTTCCTAAATCAAAGTGTTATTTCTATTTTTATTCTTATATCATTTTTGTGTTATTGTGAAAATTATGCTGGATATTTTACTGTTATTCTGCCATTTCTAGCATTATATTTCTGTTCTGCATATTTTATATATTTGGTATCTTGCATATTTCTAGAGGCTGGAGATCTATCCCCCCAAGTTTTGTTTCATCCACCAATGCTTATGTTGTCACTGATATCCGTACCATATGGAAGAAAAAGGGTCAATAAACAAAGGAAGATGAAAGGAAGGTTAAGTTACGAGATCTAGTGAAGGACTCGACTTAACATGAGATGCGGCTATTTCATTTTTAACGAGATTGACACAAGAAAATAACTTTTCTCATGACCAAGTACTACAAAAGGATCAAATAATTCTAAGGCAGGTTTCATTTTTACACAAGCTTGAAACTAGAAACTATGCTTGAGGTCCTATGTTTCTTTTTTTAACGAGCTTGACACAGAAATGAGAACTCTTCTCAAAACTGGTTTCATTTTTTAACAAGATTGAAATCAACAAATAAAATATGCTCATAGACCTCTACTTGATCATGGATTCCAAGAGGAAAATTCTCTGGAAGGAATAATGTCAAGAGAAAACCCTCATTCATGGATTACAAGAGATCTTCGCTAGATGGAAAAAACACACTCTGGAAGGAATACATGTCGAGGGATACAATAGGGGTAAGGATATCAGGCTCTAATATCCCTATATAAGAGATCACCATGTCAACTACCAGATCTAAATAAGAATAAGGGATATATCCCTTCTCATTCGGAGTTGAACGCATGGGACAGGTTGCCACATAATTGACCCGCGACAGGGTGGATGTCACTGGAATGTAAGGATTGTTTAGGGAATTCAGATGATTGGCCATCATATGATGGCCAATGAATTAAATTTGGTCTATGGTCACCATGTTTCCATTGTGAGGGAAACACATCATATGAAATACCGTGGACACAACAACCTTCATAGCATAAACATAGTATCGCCCGAGGATCAAATTAAAATCCAAGGGGTCATAGACTACCATCACATCAATAAAGAAAATTTTCCCTCCCAAAGTAACAAGAAACTGAGGAAGGATTCCTAAAGGTTGACTAGCCCTTCTTTTAAAATCCAACAAATTCTGACTCACCGGTCCAAGCGGAGGAGAACCTAAATCTTTCCAAGAAATGAAGGATAAAATAATAACCAATGCACCCTCATTGACAATAGTTTGAGGAACATATCTACCACAAACCTGAACAATGATTTGGAAAGGTATATAGGAAAGGACATGAGATTCTGACAGTGCAACCCAATCTAAAAGAATGGCCTCATTATTCAGAAAGGGTTCCATTGGGATGGGTGAAGTGTCCCCTTGTCTAGAAGGATCTGTAGAAACTGGAAAGACTTGACCAACATCCTCACTCTTCCTAGGGGGAGTGGGTTCGACCAAGGGTGGCATTGGATCAACCACTTTAAATTTACTCTCCAAGGGGAGAGTGGTATCGATTGAAGTTTAAATCAGATCAATCACTTGATCGACCAACTCAACTGATGATTGAACTGGATGGACCACATGATCAACTAGATTGAATGATTATGGAACCAGATTGACCAGTTCATCAACTAATGGTGGGTTGGGAGAGAGTTTACGGTAAGCTATTGGAAGTTGTTGCTAGACATCAACAACCTTTTGCAATAGATATGAAGCTCCATCCATGCAACGGAAAAGGTAGGTACGGTGCATATCCTTACATAACAAGCAAGGAAATTTGACTTTACCCTTGTTACTTCCAACATGATTATCCACTAGTATAAAAAGAGAAATTTATGACTAAAAAAAAGACTAAAAATTGCATATAAATGACTAGGTTTAGTCACATGACTAATAGTCATTTATTTTCGGTCATATATAATGCCACTAAATAAATGACTAAAAAAATTGAGGCATTTATTGGTTGCTCTAGTTGGTCACTTTGGTCATAAATTTAGGCATTTATTTATTCATGTATTGTTGAAAACTTGTCATTTATTATTTAGTCATCCATGTTATCAACTAGTCATTTATTTAGTCATCTACGTTGTCAACTGATCATGTATTTAGGCATTTGTGTCACTGATTTCCATCCATTAGTAATATATTTAGTCATTTGTGTCACTGATTTTTTTCCATTAGTAATATATTTCGTCATTTGTGTCACTGATTTATGTCCATTAGTCATATATTTAGTCATTTTAATTACCATTTTCCGTCAACTAGTAGTATATTTAGTCATTGTTTTAGTCATTTGTTGTCATTAGCTAGTCAGTTATTTAGTCATGGTAGTCATTTATTGTCGTCAACAAGTAATGAATTCAGCCATTTCTATTCAATGATTTACGTCAATTAGTAGTAAATTTAGTCATTGTAATTATTAATTGTAGTCATTTAGTAATATATTAGTCATTGTAATTATTAATTGTTCTCATTTAGTAATTTATTTAGTCATTTGTATTCACTGATTTATAGTTTAGTAGTAAATATCCATTTATATGATATGAATAATTTATTGAATAACATAAATTGTGTAATGAAGAAATAAACATATTATATTAAAGTTAAATTAAAACATAAAATAAAAGGTAAAAGATTGATTCAACACCATCATAAAAAATAAAATAATGTCAAGGTAAAATATAATAAATGTCAAAGTATTACAACACTATCACAAGTTTCCAAGTTTGCAAATAGACGACATAATAAAATATTTTTGAACATACATTCAAACTATTGCATAAAGCAGTGGGCCAAGCTATCTAATAGCTATGATAAAAACCAACTATGTCATTTTTTGCAAATATCTTAGTGGCCACAGTTTGAAGCTTCCTTCCATCTCTTTTAGATGGTCATATCCTTTTATTTTTTCATCATAAAGAAGGGGTATGTTTCTTGTTACCTTTATAATATTTACATTTCCATCTCCTCATTTGCTCAATTTAATTCCATGTATAATAGATGGTGAGTGAATCCACCCAATAGCCATAGGAGAACTGTCATACGGATCCAAAACCTTTACTTTATTAGATTTTTGGATTTTATGATCAACACTTTTTTGCAAAAAAAAATAAAAATACACATTAAATTGAGATACGAAAAATGATAAAACAACATTTATATTCTAATATTTACCACTCACCTCAAGTTCAATGCCACTGTCAATGTGTTGCACATGGTTGTCAGGTTCAACATGATCACTACCAATATTGAAATCAGGTAGTTTTCCTGCTAAATCGGGTAGTTTTCCTGGTACTTTTGTATAACTTTGTATGTGGTTTCATCAGGGAAAAAAAATACAGCATTTAAAAATATGAATCAAGGAATGCAAGCTATAAAGTTTTATCCAAAAGAACATGTTAAGTATGAATAATGACAACACATTGGGACATGTGTCATGATTTGATGAGTTTGAAATGATGTTATAGTCTATCGTATTTTCACCAAGACCGTGTTTCCATCCTTAGTTAAGATTGTGTTCTTAATTTTATATACAAGAGAAGGATTGTGCTCCCTATATGCTATGAAACTATGAAATAAAACTCACTATAAAGTTGCAGTAACACATGGGATTTTATGGGGACGCAGGTGCAGGAGGGGTGCTCTTTGAACCTAGTGGAAATAAAATAACGGAGTATTCTTGGAATCTAGGAGTCACAACCAATAATAAAGTAGAATCTTATGCCTTCATTATGGGCATACAATTGGAAAAGAACATAAGCATTTATGAGCTAAATATAGTTGGTGATTCAAAAAAAAATATTCAGTTATTTCTTTAAGACCTCCCCTCCAAACTAAATAATCCTAGATAATATCATGGAACACATTAAACATTCTCTACAAGGTATTCAATCCCTTTTATTTCACATCCTTTGTCATCATAACTCAGTGGCAGAGTCTTTAGAAAAAAAGCGATTGAGATAGCCCCTCGTCACATAGGGGTGGATGGTAAGTTGTTGGTGGTCCCCCCTCTATAAAGTTTGAACTTCACAAGTGCCAAGGATGTATTGGGCATGTGGTACATCCTCCTCGATGTGTTAAAGGGACATATGCAACATATAACATGGGAAACTCCATTAGAATCCTGGGATCAATCATTCCAAATTCTAATTGGTATTAATCAACATGTGGTGAGATAAATCTTAGGATGGATCTTGTACAGGGGAATCCTGTGATCACTCTGGTCATGATGGTTCTGACGCAAGGGAGAGAAATGTTCATTATTATGGAAGGTGGGGAGTCGAGAGATGTACATCTCCTCATCCAAATTAAGGAGGATTCGGTCAGTTATTCGTGGGAGGTGCATGGCTAGTTTGTGTTGGTTATCCCAGGCATGGGATACCAGGTATGTGATCAATTCTCTCTTAAATTCGAATTTGAGTTCATTGTTCCTCCCATCCCTCTCCAAATTTAGTTATGGAGCCTATCTTGGAATTTTTTGGGTAGCTTGACCTCTGATAAGTCTGGTTCATCTATGAAAACCCTATAATTACCATCTCATTTGGATTCTACAACAAGTAGATACAATAGGGTGTGATTCCTTGAAGAAGAAAAGCCTAGCTCAAATAAAAATTTGACAAAATTATTGGCGAAGTCTCTCGAGCTCCTAGACTATCCCATCCCCAAATTGAAAGAAAACTCACTATGAATTATCCTGGACAAGGAAGTAAATATGGACAATAGGGACTAGACAGGAAAAGTTGACTACGAATTGGAGGAAAGAAATGAAGAAAGGAAAATTTTGGCTATTAGAGCGAATTCCCTCAGCTCTACAATGACATCCACACTTGATACTCTCAGCCAAAATTGCACTCTCATCAACCAACTTCATGATGAAGTAAATTTATTGTGTCACCAACTAGCCTCCCTTCAAGAAAAAATCGCTCAAAGGAATGATGAACCTGGAAATTGGAGCTCGAATGCAGGTTCAACAGAAGGCGAGGAAGAAAAAGTTGGAATTTTAGCTAATCTGAATGTGCTAGTAGAAGTAGAGGAGGAACAAGAACATCCAGATAAACCTCCTGAAGCATCAAAGAAGTGAAACATAGCAAGTGTATGCTTTAAATTCTTAGTCTGTAATTTTATCGTATCTATGTATCCAAATATATATGTATTATTAAGAATGTGTCAAGGTCTATAGAAGGAAAACAATAGGCATATTGAAGCTCTGTCAGAGCCAAAATTTTGAAATTTTGAGGTCTCTCTTTGTATTTTGTGGCTCTGGCCATGCCTTTTTATATTAATACAAATATATGAGTTCTTGTTACGTCTTTCTACAATAATTATATTCTAATATTTAGCATATTATTGCACTCACTTGTCGAAGTTCGACACCACTATGACTGTCTTGCACATACGTGTTATATTCATCATCATCACTATCAATATAATTGTCATCATGATGTCAGACTTTATCTTTTAGAGCTCTATTGTCAATATGGCCTTTAAATTTTAGTGTTGTTTTTCTATAATTGATCTACATTTACCATTCAAATAATATCAAGTAAATAATATTGCAAGCTATAAATTTTAGTCAAAAATAACATCTTAAGCATCAAAAATTATGACAAAACATTGGGACAGATTAACTATCACAACAACAATTTTATTACCTCAAATTCAACACCACTATTAATGTCCTGTACATGCTCGTCAACTTCATCATCATGATCAATATCAATATTAACATGAGATTGTATTGCAGCCTTACAAGATCTGTTGACATGAAGGGTTTTTCCTTTTCCCATTGATTTATTGATATAATTTCTCTGCATGCGGTTTAACCATCATGCAAAAAAAATACAAACATTTAAAAGTATCAACAAATTGTCTCCAATGGAAATTTTGTCTTTTTCAAAGAATGAAAAAAAAGAATTACAACAAGCATTGGAAGAAATGTAATAAAAGAAGTGCAAAAAATGAATCATTTCAGGGGTTCATCCATCATTCAAGCTAGCAGAGGTTTTTTTTTTATGAAAAAAAAACTGGCTCTTGCTATTTCTTTAGAGAATCAAAGAGTACAATTTACATGTCAAACATAGACCTAGATTTACTAAGTATTGTTGACTTAAGAAATGAAGGAAAATCAAATTAATCTTGAAACACAAGATATACCAGGCTAGTTGAATAATTAGAAATTTGTAATTCCATGCACAAATAGTTTAGGGTTACGTAATAGTACACATATAGATACATAGTAATTTTGCACTATAGTCTATACTTGGGATTTCTAGCCATGGATTGAAAATCAAGGCTATCATTTCCAGCTAGACTTAGTTGTGAAAAATCATCTACTCAAGCATTGTCAAGTTAATTACATCATACCTAAAGCATATAAACCACTTTTGATCTTGGGATACCCTAAATCATTAGAGTTCAAATTATGATAAAAGTGCAAAGATGTTTCAAAAGCATACGAACAAATGTAAAATATAACTTCCCTAATGGATTATTCACAAACATTTGGTTTAGGTAATGTTGTGTTGATTCCTTTTGGGGTTTGAAACTTTTCAAGAAAATGAAATCATATTCGTATTTGATCAAATCATCATGAATCCAAATATATAAGAGGCTAGTTGAATAATTGTAATTTCATGCAAAAATAGTGTAGGGTTCTTAGTGCTACTAAACATAACCACACTAATTGCATATTATAGTCAATACGTAGGGTTTCTAGGAATGGGTTTCAAGTTTAAGGCTTATATTTAGAACTAGGCTCAATTATGAAAAAATATCAATTCATGAATAGTCTAGTTAATTATGACATACTTTAACCGTATATGTTGCTTTGGTTCCTGGGTATCCCAAAACTGTTGAGTGTCAACATTAGAGCTATACCAAAACTGATAAGAGAGAAAATAAGTTTTGTAATAATATTGGCAAATGTAGAATGAAAAATCCCTAATTTATTATTCACAAACATTTTACTATGGTAACGTTGTGTTGATTCATTTTGGGCTTTGAAACCTTTTAGGAACATGAAATCATATTTGAATTTGGTTGAAAGTTCAATTTGTAGTTTGGAAGTAGATAACAAACTACTTTATTTATTTTGTACGTGTTGTTCATGTTTGAAAAGGTACCTAGCATATGAGCTACTCCTCAATATGTTTAGAAGATGCATAGACTAATTTTTTAGTTTCCAATAGTTGAAGCCAACCCCTATTTTTAATGGGTTTCCACTTGTGAATTTCATCACATTTCAGTGGGGTGACATAAGTTTTTCTTGGTTGAGTTAGCTGATAAATGGACAATGATGATTCCCTAAGGAATTTTGAGCATATTTGAGGAACTATTATATCGTAAAATAACAATAGGATAAATTTTGGGCATGTTTATGGCCTCAAACAACCCTAAAATAACATTCATTCTTGATTCTTGGTTGACTATAGACCCCAAAAAATATTCTATGACACACTTCAGCCTTGGAAAGACAAGTCTGGGCATTATTGGAGTAGTTCTGGGTATGAAGAGATCATTTCTAAGAATTTTGTAAGTAGGAAACAAGTCAAACGTTTCTCTCAGCAACATCTTCTAGGTATTGTTCTAACAATATTGGTATATGTTTAACCTAATAGGAGCCTTAACAAGCAGTTATGGGCATTATTTGAGACTCTCCATGTCACCCTTGTTGATATTATGGTAGTTGTGGGAGGTATTAACTTCCACTTGTGACCTTTGATGATATTAGAATATTCCAGGAAGCAAGAGAAACCCTAAAATACTTGGACATAACCCTAGAAGAGAAGTCAGCTAAAGAAAATATTTTATATTGAGTCTTTAGCCTCCAGAAGAAGAAGTCAGCCCAGACAGCTTAGAGAAAGAAGTATAAATACAAGATTTCAGTTCTCATTTGAGATAAACATCTCAGAATTGAGAAATCCACTTGTGTGCACTGCAGAAATCTAGTAGTGTGCAAGTTTGGGGAGCAGATGCAACTGCAGTTCTCGCAGCCTGTAATTTTGGTTTTTCTGGGTTTGACTTTTTGATCAGTCTTGGTTATATTTTCTTGGTGCATTAGCCTTGGTTGGATATTGATTTTTTATTATAATGCTTCTCTTTTTCAAGGAAAAGGTGCTCGGGGTGGCATTAGTGCCTATGGTTGGGTGACAATATTGTTATATTGTCTATGGTTAAACGAGCACAACCACTTTTATAATAGGTTATGGGCCCACACCTCCTTCATTCAATCTAACCACTAGAAGGAAGCTAATCCATAAGGTTATCAATTTCGTTGAAGAACTATCGCTAGGGTTTCTAGCAGGTGTAGTTACTGAAGCATTGTCACTAGGGTTACTAGCAGGTGTAGTTGCAGAAACCCTAAAAATTTTTCCTAACATGTTATGATGGAATACCTTACTCAAGGAGAAGATATTATAGTGTGCCTTAGTCCATCACACCTATTGGCACTCTCATAAGGAAAAAACTTCAAAGTTGAGATTTTGGGTCAAAGATTGACCAGTTATCAATCAACAAAAATCATGAATGAAAAGATGGAGCATCTACACTATTAAGCTCTCACAGGAACTCTTGAATATGACACATGGATAATTGACAGTGCAGCTTCCAGGCATATGACAGGAGACCAGCCCAGACTCTCTAATCTAAATGAAAAGAATAAATCCTACAAGGTATAACTTGGAGATAAAAACACCTATCTAGTCAAAGGAATTGGTCAAGCCTTCGTGAAATTGAAAACAGGTAACAATGTTCATTTGAGCAATGTATTATATATACCTGGTTTAGAAAAGAATTTTATATCCATATATTTCCTAAATACAAAGGATATAGAATAGCCTTTGTAGATGGAAAAGTATTATCTTGGTCTAGAGACTTCAGCATAGAGAATGCTAGAGTTATTGGAACCCGTGAAGGAATACTGTATAGACTACTAGAAAGAAATGATGAAGATCTTGTACATGATGAAGTCAATCCAAATGAACTTTGGCATAGTAGGTATTCTCATATCAACTATCAAGAATTACCTTTCCTAAAAAATATGGTTGAAGGAATACCAAAACTACAGTCTACACATGAAGGAATTTGCAAAGGATGTTCTCTTGGTAAGAATGTTAAGAAACCATTCTCAAGCAACAATAATAGATCTAAGGAAATCCTAGATCTAATACATTCAGATGTTTTCATTCTGATGCCAGTCAAATCTCTAGGAGGTTCTCTTTACTATGTAATATTGATAGATGATTACTCAAGAAAGACTTGGTTATATCTCTTGAAGACAAAGGACGAAGTTTTCAGCAAGTTTCAAGAGTTCAAATAAGAGATAGAGAACCTCACAAACAAGAAAATCAAGACCTTGAGAACAGATAATGGAGGAGAATATACATCCAAGGAATTCATTTCCTTTTACAAATAGTTCAAGGTTAGGAGGGAGCTAATTGTTCCTCATAATCCTCAACAAAATGGTGTAACATAAAGGAAGAACAACTATATTGAAGAAACTGTGAAATCACTAATGAATGATCAAGGTTTATCTATGTATTTGTGGGGAGAATTATCCATGACAACAATATATGTTCATAACAGAATTACCCACTGCATATTGAAGGATATGACTCCAAAATAAGCCTTCTCAGGAAAGAAACCTAATGTGGAACACTTAAGAATATTTGGATGCCCTATTTACATTCACATCCCCAAGGATAAAAGGAAGAAATTAGAACCCTCACAAAAGAAGGGAATATTCATGGGATAAATTAAATCATCCAAGGCCTACAAAATCTATATCCTAGAACAACATAAGGTTGAAGTCAGCAGAGACGTAACCTTCAATGAAAATATGTCTTTCAAGAAATCCATAGAAGAAACTATAGAAGAAGAAGAGTATGACGAGCCTAAATAAGAAATCACATGTATTCCAGAAAGTTAGAATGAAGAAATATAACAAATTGATCATCCGATGCAACCATGTGAAACTATTGAATCAAAAATTGTACCTAAAACCAAGAAACATCCATCTTGACTTGAATCTACTCTACAAGAAGCAGAAAGACTCAAAGCCCCAAGTGGCACCTTCAAAAAAAGAAAATATCCCAAAATATTCTCCAGTTATGTAGCATGTATGAAAAAACTTATAAATGAAGAACCCACCACATTTGAAGAGGAAACTCAGAAGAAACAATGGAAATAAGCCATGACAGAAGAACACCAGTCCATCATGAAAAATGATGTATGGGAAATTGTGCCTAGACCCAAAGAAAAATCAGTAGTAACTTCAAAATGGGTCTATAAGATCAAACATGCAACAAACAAAAGCGTGGACAAATACAAAGAAAGGTTCATAGCTAGAGGGTTCTCCCAGAAGGAGGGAGAAGACTATGACATTACATTTTCTCATGTTTCCATATATACTTCTATTAGAGCCATTATGTCTCTTTCTTCTTCCATTGGATGGAATTTACATTAGATGGATGTAAAGACAGCTTTCCTTAATGGAGCAATCGAAGAAGCAGTATACATTGAACAACCTCAAGGATTTGAAGTACACTACAAAGACACTCATGTTTTCAGACTAAATAAATCCTTGTATGGACTCAAGCAACCTCCAAGAGCTTGGTATGCCAGAATAGACAACTACTTAATAAGACTTGGTTTCTCCAAGAGTCATGCAGATCCAAATATTTACTACAAAGTCATGAACAATACACCTGCAATTCTACTGCTATATGTCAATGGTTTATTATTGACAGGTGAAGACTCTCTCTTCATTTAGTGTAAGAAGGAACTAGCTTCTGAGTTCGATATGGAAGATCTTGGTCTCATGAATTATTACTTGGGACTAGAAGTATGGCAGAAGTGCGGTGAAGTATTCCTTGGACAAGGAAACTATGCAGTGAAGATTCTTAAAAAGTTTGGAATGATGGATTGCAAATCCATGGACACTCCTATGACCATAGATATAAGGAAAGTAAGATACTTAGATTCTGATCTAGTAGACCCATCCCTATATCAGCA
This sequence comes from Picea glauca, assembly GCA_000966675.3. Classification (NCBI taxonomy): domain Eukaryota; kingdom Viridiplantae; phylum Streptophyta; class Pinopsida; order Pinales; family Pinaceae; genus Picea; species Picea glauca. The sequence goes on from JZKD02S1599978.1 coordinate 104,403, forward strand.
ATTGATTGGGTCATTGATGTATCTAGTGAATACTCGATCATATATTTTCTTTGTTGTAAACACCCTAAGCCAGTTTTAGGTGGAACCTCAACATGAGCATTGGATAGTTGCAAATCATGTTTTAAGATATATTCATGGGAGGCTAAACTATGGATTAATATATACCGCATCCAGTGATATACATCTTCGTGGATTCATAGATTCAGATTGGGTAGGAAGTGCAGAAGACAAAAGGAGTACTTCAGGGATGTCTTTCAGCTTGGGCTCCGCTAGGATATCTTGGGGTAGTAGGAAACAAAAAAAAATTGCACTCAGCACAATAGAAGCAAAATATATTGTAGCATGTGAGGCATGTATAGAAGCAATATGGATAAGAAATCTGATTTATGGATTATTTGATCAGATTCCAGATTTGACCATAATATATTGTGACAATCAGAGTTGTATAAGGCTATCCGAACACCTAGTGTTTCATGAATGGTCAAAACACATTGAGATCAAATACTAATTTACTCGAGATAAAGTCTAGGAAGGATAAGTGAAGCTCCAATATATCCCCACACATGAACAGACAATAGATATTTTGAAAAATCCTCTGTCCAGGATAAAGTCCGCATACTTACAAGACAAGTTGGGGATCATGGAAATAAATCCCTTAGATGAAAGGGAAGATATGGCTCTCCATGTTGGGAGGGAGAAATGATATATCATTGATTTATGGACATTCATTTCCATCCTAGAAAATGGTCCAAGATGGGCAGTTCCTTTCCAGTTCAGAAAGTGGTTTGAGATTTCTGACGGACATGCATTTTCTAGTTCAGAAAATGCTCCAGATCGGACAATCATTTTAGTAATGAAAATGGTTCGATAGATTGTTGATGCACCATAGACAATGATTCCCCTTATGGCCATTATGGGGGAATAGTCTAGGACAGTCATTATTCTTGACAGTCACTCTCATTACTGGTCAAGCAGAATGGTCTGCATCATCGGGAAGTCATTCTTTCGAAGTTCACAGTTGTGAGTAGTTTCAAAGAATGGTCCATTTTGGAGGTTAGTGTAGGACAGTCATTTCCTTAGGAAATGGTCTGAAAAATCATTCCCTAGGGCATATTCATTCTATCTAGGTTGTACTATGTTTAGTGTTGGAGGAATAGCCCAGTTAGGTGAATGGTCCATGTTGAAAAATCAGGGACATGCATTCCCTAGGGAAGACTCATTCTCTCTAGGTTGCACTATGTTTAGTGCTAGAGGAATGGCCCTGTTAGGTGAATGGTACAGGCTCAGAAATCCGGGACAATTATTCTTCCATGCTTGGGAAGAATAGTCCAAACAGCCCATGGTTGATGCTTTTACTGTACGAGGGAAGATGCTCTTCCAGATCTCACAGGTGTGAGTGGATGAATGGCCCAGATGACTCAATTTATATCATGATATTGTTATTATGAAGGTTGATATCAGATGATATGATTTATATGGATACTGTATGTCTCTAGATAGTATATGTATGCTATTGTGATGGATATGTTCCACTGGCTATGACTGTGTGTCAATGATTAAGTATTTGTGTACTACTTGGTGTGGTTGTGTACCACTAAATAGTAGTTGTGTACTACTATGGATAGACACAACTGTGTTCTATCAGATGACATTGTATTGATTTCCATGGAGATTATCCAGTTAGATAATGATGATGGTGCTCATGATTCTATGATGATATAGACACAATTGTGTTCTATCAGATGACATTGTACTGATTGTCATGGAGATTATCTAGTTAGATAATGATGATGGTGCTCATGATTCTATCATGAGATAGCTTGTGTGGCTATAATGATGTTACCAGTTGAATGGTATGTTTTTTATCAAGACCATTACCTGTTATACCTCCCTAGCTAGGAGGGAGTGTTGATATTATGGTAGCTATGGGAGGTATTAACCTCCACTTGTGACCTTTGATGATATTAGAATATTCCAGGAAGTAAGAGAAACCCTAAAAGACTTGGACATAACCCTAGAAGAGAAGTCGGCTAAAGAAAATATTTTATATTGAGTCTTTAGCCTCCAAAAGAAGAAGTCGGCCCAGACAGCTTAGAGAAAGTAGTATAAATATAGAATTCCAGTTCTCATTTAAGACAAACATCTTGGAATTGCAGAAATCCACTTGTGTGCACTACAGAAATCTAGTAGTGTGCAAGTCTGGGGAGCAGTTGCAGCTGTAGTTTCTACAACCTGTAATTTTGGTTTTTCTGGGTTGGACTTTCTGATCAGTATTGGTTATTTTTCTTGTTGCATTAGCCTTGTTTTACTATTGATTTTGTACCAGAATTCTTCACTCTGTCAAGGTTAACGTGCTCAGGGGTGGCATTAGTACCTATGGTTGGGTGAAAATATTGCTATATTGTCTATGGTTAAACGAGCACACCCACTTTTCTAACAACCCTAAGCCTCATTAGCAAATATGTGAAGTTATAGATGTCATAAAAACAACAAAGAGGCCCCAAACCTAAGGTTGGGTGAGTTATAGGCATCATTATAATCATAATATGAAGCAATCCCCTCAGGTGTAGCCACAAAAAATCATGTTTGGACACTTTTATGCAGTCCTGGGCTAAAGACAACAATGAAACTCCAAATATGGGAATGATTAGGGTCAAAAAATAAGCTAATATCAGGTTTGGTCTTGTTTTAATTAACTCTAAGCATATATGACCCTAAAACCACCATAAATCATCCCTAAAACAACATGTTGCAGCAATGGATCTCACTTTTGGGCACTTCTTATCCCTCAAACAACCTTCTCCTTCAATTCCAGGCATATTGCAGCCCTAAGAAAGTGATGACTAACATCACAACTTTCCCCTTTGGAGTCCTGGGCACACTAGAAGGCATTATGGGCAGTCTTTAATGGTAAATCAATAATAAGGGCACCATGAATTAGTCAACACTACTTTGTTCCAACCAGAGTCTTTCTACAATACCATGCTGGAAGCCAACTATTCCCCAATCCTATCATTTTACCCAACCAATTTTACAATATAATAAGAAAAAGTTCCTATAGATGACTCTCAAGCTATTGATGGCACTCTTTCAGACTCAAAACATATTTGATACTTTAAATGCAGAACACAGAGAGTTGATTCTAAAAATAGAGGATGGTTATGCATAGTGCAAGGATGAAAAGGTAGAAGAAGAAGAAGGCTCGTCCACAGGGAACTAGACTGTCTTAGAGATTTAATTGAGTGCATTAATTCTCAGCAAGAGAGTGTGAGTGAGAGCACTTAAGAGTTCACTGTAAATGCAACAAACTGAGTGGAAACAGACAAAATCCTACAATTTCTAGTTCAATTTACAAGCACAAAAATTGGTCAAACAAGAAGAAATAAGATGCAATAGATTACTTTACAAGAAGAAATGACATACATGTTAAAATACGAAGAAATGATATCAATAGAGCCTCTTACCTCAATTGAATCACTGGATTTATGTTCATTCCATGCAAAAACTATAGTCTTAACAGAGGCAACAAACTATGAAATTGTCTCATTGAGACCATGTATACAACTCACTACATGTTGGTACTGATCACTCGAGTTGACATCATTTGTAATGTCTCTTACTGGACTTCTTTGATCTCCAACCGATGGTTGTGAATTCTCTATCGACACTCTACTTTTCCACGTGCTCTTATTGTCATATTTACTAGAATCTGATGCTACCATATAATGTACAATGTCTTCTGCACCTAGCTCTCTGGTATTATTTTCCACCTAAAATAAAATGTCAAGTTTCAACATAGTCATTTCAATAAACAAATCAAAATAAATAACATTTAAATTCAACCAAAAAATAAACACTTACTACCAATTTGTCCATTTTGGCATGCAACCCACCTCGACCAGATGTATATGGATACCTAATATTATCTCTTACTTTCATGACTCTGTTCCTCTTTGTCAAATATTCTTTGGAAAACATAGTTTCCTTCAATGCCTCCCATTTTTTGGGAGATAGAGTGGAGTTTGTCTTGTCTTTTCCTTCCATGATTAATTTTATTCAATTATATCTATAAGTGTTTATCAAAGTTCTCATCTTTTTCTTATAATATTTTCCAGAGATTTTTCCACCAACAGTGTCAAAATAATTTTCCATTTTTTGGATAACATTATCCAGAATTCGTGTATATTGATCTAAAACATTTGATTTACAAATATCCAAATGAGCCAAATGATCCCTACATCTTGTTCCCAACTTCGAGGCCCACCTCGAAGCATTTTTTCCAATGGGCTAACCATATTTCGACACCTCAACCAAGAATGGATTCTTACCTTCTATTTTTCTTTTTTTTTTCATTCCTCTTTGTACATCTATACAATCCTTGACTCAATATTTATCTTTTAACAAAAGAAAACACATCTTCTGAACCACTAACAATATTTTTGGCTGATCTAGTTTCATCAAGAGATGCAACAAGTGAATTTTGATGCATAACATTTGTAAGTGTTATATTTTCATGAACTGTATTAACCGGAACAAAATTATCCTTGGCCACATCATGTGTGGCAATAGGTAGCTCAGTACTGGTCTTTGTAGATTTTCTTTCAAGCATGTCCTTGATTTTTTCAAAAATGATCTCCAAACTTGCTCTTCCTTTTCTATCATGTTGATCAATAATCTATTTTAGACCTTTTGCTAATAAATCATCATGATGTGAAACACCATCTGCTATATCATCCTCCACATCACCATGTGATATATCAACTTTCACACCATGACCACTATTATTTTCATCAACTACATTTGTTGGATCACAAATGTGTTGGATTCTACCAGTTCGTGGCACTATATATTTACTTTCCCTTGATTTTTTCTCCACTTTGTTTGCACCTGCATATTTTTCTTTCCTATAAAAAAAAAACAATATCATATTATGTCTTATATACATAAATTTCTTTCCTATAAAACATTAAATACTATTAAACAAATAATATACTACTTAAGTGGATTAACAACTTGCCTATTTTTCAAACTAAGAGATGATAAATATTCATCATTCTTGGTCACATTTTCTCTATGAAAACGCTCATATTCTATCAACTTTTCTGCATTATCGTTGTCATCTAACTTATTCCTCAAGGAATTTTTCTTCATATCCTGAAGTCCAAATAAACAATAGTGTATAAATCAGCCACCTGAATCAGTAGAACAACAATGGAATATGAGTTTGAAACTCATATTTTATTAATGCATGTGCTCAAACATTAAGTGCACAAGTTAAAGAACAAATTCCTCTTAAAATCAACCCCTGAAGTGTTGCTTATATAACTTGAAATCAATGGTAAATAAGTAAATTAATGCTAAAGGCATGTAAAGCATTTTATATGTAAAGTTACTATGCCTCCAACTTAAACCACATGCTATGAATTTATATATATTCAAATTGTATTCAACATCTATGAATTCTAATAATACATTACATTCAACATCTGCAGACTTGCTCTTCCTTTTTTCCCATGTTGATCAATAATATATTTTAGAATTTTTGCTAAGAAATAATCACGCTACAAAACAACATGTGCTATATCAGCCTCCACATCACCATGTGCTATATCAAATTGCACACCATGATCACTATTATTTTCATCAACTACATTTGTTGGATCACAAATGTGTTGGCTTCTACGAGTTGGTGGCACTATATCTTAACTTTCCCTTGATTGTTTCTCCACTTTTTTTGTGCTTGCATCTTTTTCTTGCCTATAAAACAAATAAAATATCATATTATGTCTTATATACATAAAGTTCTTTCCTATAAAACATTAAACACTATTAATCAAATAATATACTACTTAAGTGGATTAACAACTTCCTTTCTTGTCAAACCAAGAGACGATAAATATTCATAATTCTTGGTCACATGTTCTCTATGGGAGAGCTCATATTCTATCAACTTTTATGCATTATCGTTGTCATCTAATTTGTGCCTCAAAGAATTTTTTCTTCATATCTTTAAGTCCAAATAAACAAAAGTGTATAAATCAGCCACTTGAATCGGCATAACAATAGTGGAATATGAGTTTGAAACTCAAATTTTGTTAATGCATGTGCTCAAAAATTAAGTGCACAAGTTAAAGAACAAATGCCTCTTAAAATCATCCCCTTAAGTGTTTCTTATATAACTTGAAATCAATAGTAAATAATTAAATTTATGCTAAAGGCATGTAAAGCACTTTATGTAAAGTTACTATGCCTCCAATTTAAACCACATGCTATGCATTTATACATATTAAACATCTATTAATTCTAATAATACATTACATTCAATCATAAATTACACCATACTTATATCTAGAGTTTAAGTGACAATCTTACCAGTTAAGGTGAAAAATCATCATCATAATCATCTGCATTTCCACTGGGGTTTGGTCACTCCTGTGTGCATTTTCTTGATTTTCTTCATCATCCTCATCTGAGGCATGCAATACATTCTCTCTTCCAATATCTTCATTGGTAATCAATGTATCTTCTTCAATCACTCTATCATCATCTTCAGCCACTTGTTTGAATGTTTCTTGTAAGTTGTTGTATTTCCCATCAAGCATTATATCAACAAATTCCATGAATTTTCATTCCGAGCGAGACTTGTTTTGAATGATATATGACCATCCTAGGATTCTTGCATCATGAATTAAATATGATTGGTTAAATTGAAGAGGAGATACATATGGCTCATCAGCCTATGATAAAAATTGTCGTATATTTGCATGTACAAATCCATACTCATCAAGTTGTACTACATATGGTTTGACCCACTTACATTTTAATAATATAGGACTATTTTCACCATAATCAACTTGAATAATTTATTGGATGAATCCAACATAAAATTTCTTATCAGTTTCATGAAAATTCAACACTAACAATACAATCACAATTTCCATTTCCTTTGTCCTTTTCTTCCACTCTTAAATGACTACCATAGGCCCACATGCAAATAAACAGCATAGCCCATATATGTGGAAACTGTGAAAGCTCTCTTTCCTCCACTGTTATATCTTGACCTTCTTCTTTTACATTAGTGACTGCATTAGCAATCCATTCTTGAAAATTTGGAAAAGAATCACCTCCAATCAAATCACGACGTTTGCACTTTTGAGGTCGACGTTGCATCCATGTTTGATTATCTTATTCATATTTCCTATATAGAATATGAATGTACAAGATAATAATATTAATAATATAAATGTGTAAATGAAATTGAAGAAATAAATTATTGTGTAAATTTGTTTTTACCTGCGCCACTTATCGAATGAAGATGTGTTCTGAAGAACATAGGCATGTATCACACTTCTTTCTTTATGTGATAAATTAAATCATCTTCCATTTCCATCTAATACTTCACCCGCAAATCCCTGATCTTCGTCATCATCCCATACACGTCGATTGACATTTTTAAAATCCTTCATATATTTTGTGCAAAATCCCATGGCCTATTGCATTGAATATCCCTCATACATGTTGCCTTCTGGTTTTTCCCTAGTATGGACAAATGTTTTCAAAACCTTCATAAATCTTTCTATACGATACATCCACCTCGTTCTTATTGGGCCACATTGCTCTAGTTGATTTTCTAGATGTATCAAAAGATGCACAGAAATATTAAATATTGTTGGTGGCAATTCATGTTCCAATAGACAAAGGACTTCAACAACCTCCTCCCTCAAACTATCAAAGTTCAAAGGATCTAATACATGTAAACTCATTCTCTTTAATATTAGGCCCAACCTTATAATTTCTAATCTTGTCCCCTTTGTGTAATACCCCTAGGTTGAACCCCAATTATAAATGTAAATGTAAATTACACATATAAGCTGGTGAGATGATTATACAAGGTCTTTTGTCTGGTTCTGCACGCATTGAGTCAGTGTGTGGGAATATCATACCAAAGAAGTGTGCATATGTTATAATGTATCGCGCACATGTGTAAGTGCATGATGATGGCACGCCAAAAGAATAGTGTGCACATCTGAGAGTTCTACACACACTAGTTTGAGTGCATGATCTTGATGTCTAAGGAGCCTTTGTACATATGTTTTGTTTTATAGGCTGGTGAGCCAGGTTATTATAGGCTAAAATTCTTATATGATTATTAGGCTAAAGAGCGTAGATGCTAAAGGTCAACATGCCTATATTGTAATTGTAATTCATAATCATATTGTTAATAAAGTACACCACTACTATAGACTGACAAAAAAAATGATATCGGGGGCTAAACTCCACTAGAAAGGGTAAGGGACTAAGAGTTTAGGAAAAAGGGCTAAGCTAGGGGGCTTAATCCCAATGGAATATTGTATTAATATTCCTAAAAATTTAAATTATGGATATAACTTTATATATCCAAAGTTTCAAAAGGGGGGACAAGGGAGTCCCTTGGGTGCCATGTGTCATAAAAGGCATGTGCATATATATAATAGGGATATTTAGTCTATTTTGGATGATTTGGGGGGATCATTTCATTCATCAACATTCTTACCATTCACCCATCCATGCTACCATATGTACTTGTGCCTGGGTTCTATTGTAGGTTGAAGAGGCAGGTTGTCAAGCCCATGGTCGAAGAGACTGGTAGTCAAGCCCATGGTTGAAGAAGTGGGTTATCATGCCCGTGAGTAGTTTCTATGGGTGAGAAACTACTTAGAATTGTTCCCTGGTGTGTTGGGAATTAGCTATAGGGCTCTGAGACTTCATGTATGGCCTGTTGTTGAAGCCTCGGAAGGGAAGTGGGGAAGTCAAGGGACTGATGAGACGAGAAGGGGCACACTTCCTGGGGTGGGACAAGAATGTGGGGAATGAGAGATAGTAGGCTAGTTGCAGCAGTTGGGAACCTTGGATTGAGTAATTATGTTGCTTATCAGACCTTAGACTAACTTAGTATTCCCTTTTCCCTAGTAGAGCTTAGCCCCAACTCATGGGTGACCCACTTTTGATATTACGAGCAATGTGTTCTATGGATGGGAGGAACATGGAAGGTATGGAGGTAGTTGGTTTTATTTCATGAGATAAGTGTCTTT
>JZKD02S1599978.1:130181-160174 GCA_000966675.3 Picea glauca
AATAGTACCCCTACCCCTCCTTTTATAGGCTAGAAGGAGCTAGGGTTTTAGGTGAACTCTTAGCCATGCATGGCTGGGAGTTCCAGTTAACTGACAAAAAGCTCTTCGTCTCGGCGGAAACTTTCCTGATTTTTTTCTTTGTTAGGTAAACGCGGGCTGTAGTGGGCCTGCTAGCATTTTGCCCCGCGGGCTGTAGTGGGCCTGCTAGCGTTGCCCGCGGGCTGTAGTGGGCCTGCCAGCGTTTTCTTTTTAAAAATGGAGTTTTTAGAAGAGTTGTTCAGCATGGCTTTGGCAATGAAGGGCAATGAGTTGGCCTGATGCCACGTAAGAAGGGGTAGTGCAATTTAGGGTTATAACAAGCTCCTCCTTACTTTCATCCCTACACGTAGTGATGTAGATAAAGTTTCAATCTGCACCGAACTTTGTTAGTGACCTATAGTGGTGCAGTGTATTCGGGGTCATTCGTGGAAATGCCTCAATGGCACGCTTCAATTGTAGGTAGTAAGCATGGAACATCGCGTTCAATTTCCACTGCTTCGCCATATCATTCGTGTACCACAAGGTGGAGAACCTTGTGGCCAATGACTCTGATGGCTCAACTTTCGGGAAGGTTGCTCCTTCTGGCATTTTCTAGGAGACAAATGCAATCAATACCAGTATCCAACTAAAATGAAGCTCATATCCCTGATCTTGAGCTTCGCTGCAGTCCTTATCCAACTCGTTGATGAGATAAATCACCCAGTTCATTTTCATTCCTTCTACACAATTCCCTGCGAGGTCTACCACAAATCCAGTGACTCGTTTCGGACGGTTCTTTCTGATGAGATTACCGACTATAATTTGAAAAACTAGGTGCACTATGCCATCCTAGATGGAGGCTACCTTGTATCCTTGCTTTCCCTTTTCTACATCGTCATAATATTCCTTTATGCACTGTGCCAGGGAGCGATCATAAGTCTTCCCTGGGTAGAACTACTGAGGGTCTGGTCCCTGCATGCTCAGTCTTGTAATGAAATGGATCAACGTCGGATCCACCATCATGTGCCTGTCAAGCCCCAGATACCCTCCATGGTAACACAACAGGAGGATTTTAACGCAAGAATTAACCTTCTGATGTCAGCCAAAGTCAGGAATCTTCATTACATTCAGGATCATCGATTGCGCGAGCTCCTTTATCCATGGTTGGGAGACTATGTGTGGCTTCTTCCCAGTCATCTTCATCAAATATCGATGTGGCATGAGCATTGCGTAGTTCTTCTAGTCTCCGAGGTTGAAGTCGGTTTTCTTTAGAGATGGGTTATGTCCTAACTGGGGTCCAACTACGTGTATCCCCTTCAGGATGTATGCAGTGATCAACGTGTATTCAAAGTCATGCAGGATGTTGTCGTGGTTCACTGTGTTAGCCAAAGGTGGTATGTATTTAGGTAAGACCAACGGGATCTGCTTCGCATTAGCCAGAGCGTCTCGTTGTTTGCTTCGCTTCTCAGTAGTGTGACCAGAACATCATCCAGTCGAGGGGGATGCTTGCAATCCGCCAGTCGACGACACATGTATTCCTATAGACATGACTCTCTCAGCCATGAGATCTACAAGAATCTATTCCAAAGACTTCTCTACTGCACTACGTTTTCCCGACACCCACACTCGTAATCAAATAACTCGAGAAGGAAAATAGATAAGCAAGGTAATCAAATGGATGGCGATGTCTAGAAATCATAGCATGATAGAATGGATTCTCTATTAGCTCGGAAAATCATGGCTTGAAAAAAGTGGTCTCGGCATAGCCTCTGACGAGTCAAATAAGAAAGTGTCGTAATGGATTCCTCGAACGGGCAACAATACCTCAATCAATACAAATCCATCCCTTATGGCACAGTCCCAATGGTCCAACGACAGTATTTCCATAAATAATTGTGTTTCTAGCCGTTCCAGAGCGTTATTCTAACGGTTGTGAGACCTCCAACGATCATATAGCTTCGTCGTGGTGAAGTCCCATTCTGCGTGGTTCTTCTATTCCAGGGAGGTTCAACTTCTACATATTTTCTTCCTGCAAAGTCTTCTCTAGAACTTCTCGTAGTTTTTCTAACTTGGCTTTCTTCTTACTGATCTTCCTTGCCTTATTTCCTGTGATTCGAGTCTTTGGATTCCTCTTTCCATTCTTATTATTATCTTCTCCTAGTAAAGTGACTTCGCACTGATGATGTGCTCTTACAGATTCTACAATTAATGTTCCTTCTTTTTCTATTTTTGAGGTGGCTATACTTCTTTATTGCATGGGCAGGTTCTTTAAGTCTTCCTGTGTTCTTTCGACTTCGACAGCTAATTCTCTAGCCCTCTGTTGCTTCGATTGATCCTCTTGTTCTTCTATTAGTCGCGCTATTTTTTTGGTTATGAAGTCCCTTAATCATTTATTTTTCTATTTTGTAGCTTCCTCCTCTACTTTCCTTTTGATCAGATCTTTCTCAATCCAAGTCTTTCCTAATAAAAGTGGGAATGGGGTGTTGTTCTCAACAAGTCTGATAAATTCGAAGTCTTGTTTTGTCGATGTTTCATGAGCAATCATAGGTATGTTAGTAACTCTTCCACATAGGGTTATCATCTTTCCTTTAAACAAGTCTATCCTTCCCAATGAAGGTATCATAGCAGGCTTTCCCAAAATTTCCCAAGTGCTTTCTGGCATAATATTCACGTGTGTTTCTTCATCCAATACACAGTCTATGTTGAAGTCTTCTATCCTTGTAACTATGCATTGTTTTTCTTTCAAGATCTCTAGTAAACTGATGTCTCTGTGATCATCCATTACTTCTTTTAACACAGTTTGAGATTTCTCTGATTCTTTCTCTTTCTGGTTTTCTAACATATCCTTAGTCTCTTGAATTTCTTTATAGTTTTCTTGTCTCATGTTCATCTTTTCAAATTTAGCAATCTTCCTTGGGCAATCCTCAACCTCATTACCAATAACTTTACAACAAAGACAAATAGGACCTATACCACGACATTCCTTAGCAAGATGTCCCAACCTTTTGCAATTATAACACAGTGTCAATCCTCTCTTTCTTTTAAATGAGTTCCAGCCTCTCCTATACTACGCACTGGGATCACATTGTTGGACCTGCAATCTGCAAAAATTCTTTCTAGGTTCCTGCATCCACTTATTAGTCCAAAAATTATTTCTATGCATAGGAATAACATATATTTCTCTATTTCTATCAAATTTATTCAGATCAGCTCTTTCTTCTAACCGTGTCCTAGTTTTCAGACTAGGAAAAAATCTATCAAATAGACCTGGATTCATACTTTCGAAGAAAAAATTTCCACTTATCTTACCTTTACTAGAGCACAAAGCTTCAAGATCTCACCTCTTTTCTTCAGATCCAGTTTCTTTCATAGTATAGAGATTCTCTAGTGAAGTAGAATACTGCGCACTACAACAACAGATCTATGCACGAAGCTTTCTCTTTAGTTCCCAACAATCACAGTTTCAAGTCTTGGAAACAGAACCATTTGTTGGCACAAGGGCAGACCCAGGGTTCAAAGCTTCAACAACGCACCAACAAAACCCTAACTACCGACCCTTTTAGAAACACCTGCGAAGCATATGAAGTCTCACCCAACGTAGAGGTAGTGGGGGTTGTAGGACTCAAGTGTCTACAACCAGGCTGGGACACGGATCTATGATTACAACACTTAACCAAGCACTTATCCAACAATATGCATTAGGTTATGATTCTTATTTACATCACAGATTAACCCTTATCACAGATCAATGCATTAACAATCAAGATCAAGCCCTTAAAACTTCTTGGCACATAGAATTAGTTTAGATATCGCATTCATTTACATCATTAAGCACTACAACATCAGATGCATTCATTATAAAAACAAAAACACTAAGAATATAACCACATAAACAACATCGCACAAAGCACATCAAGACGTGGGATATACGTGGTTCACCCCAGTGTGGGGTTATGTCCACCAACTTATTCTTCTTCTTTATTAGTCTTCTATCTTCTTGCATTCATCTGCTCCCATGCACAAAGCCACAAAGCCCAACTCCACAGTGGACAGGTGATCTACGTACAACGCACTAAATCCACCTTCCCCAAAATCAGGTCAAGGCATAGAGCCAACTCATCAATAGCACAAAGAACTTACATACAATGTATGTGCACAAAGAAACTTACAAAACACTTGCACTTAGCTTTGCAATACCTTAACACATTCTTGCACAAAGCCAGCCAGATCTACTTCTCACATCACTAAGCTACCTATTTATATCATTACAAAAAGGCCTAATCATAGGTAAACCCATGGGCCGACATCCCTTATCCTATTACATAAACACTAAAACCCTTTGTTGGGTCCACAAGCCTACAAAATAAGTGAGATCCCGCGATATCTGCTCCGCCTGGGTGCTCCATCTTCGACCAGTCTGTCAAAGTCCCAAAAATGGTCAAACATGACCAATGTTTCCTCAAAACTTGGTCAAGGACCAACAAAGGGTTATTTCTTGAACATGGGAAATGAAGGCTTGGGAAGCCAAGAAGAGAAAATTTATGGGTGAAGGAAAATACTACAAGGAATCCATTGATTCTAAGGGAACAAGAGGGAAATATTTAATGGTTGAAGTAGTGAAGATCCATTCACCACAAAGGGTGTTAATGCACATATAAGGTAATACATTATGGGAAGAGTTGTTCTCAAAATAATTATCTTTCATGATGCTAGTTCTAATAAATAAATATAGAGGGTGTACTTGAAGATAAAGGGAACATTTCCAAGGATTACTGCTATAGTTTTGGGATAGCACCCCCATGTTGGTTATCATAGTAGCACATTGGAAACATGGTTGTATGAAAAAACTTCAGGGGTGAAGCAACACATGTGTGTACATACTAAAGAAGTGTGAGAAAATGCATGAACAATGCATTATGTGCAGATTAGCTTTAGAATGATGCAATCAAATTCCTGGGAGAGGAATTCCATAAATTTAGTGAATTCCTGAAGTGATTAAAGTCCATGAACAATTGGAGAAGAAGACATATGTGCATCAATATGACATGATGGAAGCTGACTATGCAAGTCAGGTTGAAATCAAATGGTTCGAGACAAGAGAAATTAATGGCTCAAGCTACTCCATGTGTTGATATGTCCAGTTAAGAAAGGATGAATCAATTTGTTTCAATAAAGGAATTGGTGTTAAATATCCAAGGTTAATTAGAGAGCATGGATCAAAATGTAATTTGGTCATGTAGGTGTTGGATAAGAGAGATCCAAGTAATAGTGGAGTGCTAAAAATTAATATCAACATAATATATGACTACAAATGTACAAAGTAGTCAAGAAAGGTTGGGATGGAAAAATACTCAGGATAGAGAACAATCACGCACACTGATTTCTTTTGTAAGAACACAAAAATATTCAGGAATCCAGAAAGAATTGAGGTATTCTTGGAACAACAAATAAAAGTGTTAAAGGGAGAAAGAGGTTGCTACAATTATTGTAGCATCACGTATGTTATGGCTTGTTTAACAACCATACATAGTACAGGAAATTGACAGGAACGACATTTATGAGAATTCTACTGATGCATTATTAGTGCATACAAATATGCATGTATGAATGTGGATTTGTTAATTTACATATGTAACATAATAAGAATCAGATTAGTTTATTGTTGAATATATGAAAGCTACTAATGGTGGTTGTTGTACCAGGAATGAGAGAATTCTTGTAGGATTGCAAGTGTTGCTACTAATGTTGCTGCATATGGAGGGAAGAAACAAAACTATGAAGTATGGATAATAAGACTAATAATAGAGGCATGAATCTTCTATTATTATCATCTATCCAGGTATCCTTAAATTTATTTAATGGCAGTTATGCTTGTATGAATTTTAGGCAATTTTATTTCATAATTGCTAAAGGGAATTTTGGTAAGAAATTCCTAAACCAGAGTTTATTTTATCACATTATTGTATTATTTCAATGAATTAATGGGAATAAGATACCACTAGGTATGGTAAAGGTTGGAGGCCTATAACAATTATAAAATATTATTTTCTTTTGAATGCATGCAATGACATAACAACGTGTCATGTTAATTTGGTTGTGAGATAATACCTAAAGCAATAAAGGGTATGACCCTGCTATAAGAATGGATGCCAAAAAATCTTGTTAGGCATGAGACCATGACATGGTTGGTTATGGAAAGTCTATGTAGCACACAAATATCCAATGAACTTCCTACTCTGAAATAATATTTGGACTACAAACTTTTTGCTAACACTAATGAACACCACCGAGTTATATTCTTTGTGTAATGTTTGGGTTGAAAAGGAAGGCATCCAAATAGTTGATCAGACAATAGGAAGTGTATGGGGAATGTGTCAAGGCATTAGCCAGACTTCCCAATTTACCAATGGTGAGATACATGGCTTAGATATATAACATTTTGAAAATCAATGCAAAGGTCCATTGAATAGATATGCATTGAGAGTTGCACTCATGCATAGTAAGTGGTAGATTTGCACTTATGCATGCTATAATTGTTATTCTTGAATGCATTTGTGGAATGCATTTTTGTAAAGGTATCCCTCTATGTTATTTGATGAAAATAATTACGCTAACAACTAAAATGTTACAATTATTACTCACTCATGGAGTTGAATACATTTCATGGGTTGTTACACATTGCAACAGGAAAGTTGCAATTCAAGTACTTACATGAGCATTGATTATAAGAAAATTTCAGTTCAGAAAATAGAGTAATAAAAAAATGATGTTGAAAGAATGAAAATCCTAATGGAAGGAAAATTCCTATGCAGAAAATGATGAATTCATTCTATTTAAAAAAAATTATTGACATGGGGGAGAACCTTAAGGAGTGTGAAGGTGATCTTTTCCTTGTCGAAGAAATTATGAACAGAGAAATAACCTTCTAGTATATTTAACCATTATTCTAGGACATATGAATCTATCTATCCTCTAAATATGGGAATATCAAAATTAACTTGTACCTTGAAAGGAGAGGTGCTTCCAAAGTGGTCGCTTGATGAAGACACACATGTTTTTATGGACAAGTATTGAAGGATGTAGGAAAAATTATCCATCATTCCATCCCTTTGTCGCATGAGAGTTTGCTCAAGAAACAGATTAATATAATCGTCTGCTCTATCATTTTTATTTTCTTTTTCCATGGAGGGTTTCTTAGGTGTGCAAGAGAGATTTTCCTTAAGAGAGACAAGCTCAAAACCCAACTTGTTATACTCAGACCTCATCGGGGACATGCACTGAAAAAAACAATCAAGTGCAACTTGCTCTCATACCACTGATCCAGATTATTTTGGGCATGAAATGAGAGAGGAGATATAATAAAGAAATGTATAGAGATATCCTATATATCTGATGCAGACCCCGTACCTCTGCCTCTACAGGGTCCGCTGACTTCTCGGTCAAGGATTGTTCTCAAATTCCCGAGTTGAAATAGCTCGTTAGTTCCCTACATGAACCTTGAATCAAATCCACAGGTCCTTGTGAAACCCGGCCTATGCGAACAAACACTAGGAGAGAGATTCTTCCCCGCGTGACCACCGTCATGACCACAATCCATAATATAAGGCGCTTCGCATTTCACGGGTTCAAGATTCCTATAAATGAGCCACCTCTTGATTCCCCGATCCCCGAACTTCGATTTAGAGCCTAGCGTGATAGCTAGCTCCTCCCTTAACTATCGCCTAGGTGACCACCCGCACGACCATAGGCTCAACTCTAAAAGGGTGTTTCGTGTTTCGCGATATCAGACTTTCGATGAAAAACACTCTAACTCCTCTAAGTCCCGAAACCCTGAAATGGGCTAATGGTCCTTAGTTCCTACCTTGAATCCTTCTGATATGACCTTCGACTGCGACATGGGGTCCAACCTTCAAGCGCGTCGGGATTTCACGTATCGGGAATTCCTGATGAGATTCACCTTCATTCTCCCGACTCCCAAAATGTCGATATTTCAGAGAGCTAGATCAATGGTCCAGAATCCCCGCAATCAAATGGCTCAGATGTTGTTGTGATTTCAGATATCACGAGTTCTCACTCTTCGCCACACTTATCCTCCTGAAGTCCGAAACCCCGATGGCTTCCGAATCTTCGCCACCTATCCTTCGACGATGGATGTTTAGGATCTGTTCCTTCTTGTAACGAGACTTCAGGTTTCATGAAGTCGAAAGACTCCTCACCTCTAATATTTCAATACCCAATTTACCAAGCTTCCATATTTGTTACCACCTGTCTTCCTGGATGATGGATGGTTCCGATGGTTTTGAAACATTAGGACTTCACAAATTCCACTCCCCTATGCACTCTCAGGGAGTTAAACCTCGTGCACCTGCTTCGGATCCAACGTCTGTTGGTCCTCTATGCTCAAATATGACAGTTCAGAGTTGATCTCTTCCTGTGCACATTCTGCGCTATCTGGACGCGGGTTCCAACAATCCAGATCTCCCCTCTTCTCAATCTAATGACAACTGCACTCATCCTCCTAAGATTTTGCACCTTTCTTCCTATACTTGAAATATCTCGATGCTTCAAAGGCCTCGAATTTTGCTTCCTCTATGAGCCCTAATGACTTTGGGTCTCGCCTGCATTTTGAAATTGCTATCCTTCCTGATCTTTGTTTGAGGTTTGGACTTCGAATAGTCTCGGCTTGCTTCTCCTTTCTGTTGGAACGTTGTGCACAAAAGCACTATTCCTCCTAATCTTACAAACTTGAAACAATTTGCTTCTCCACAAACTCTTTATGCTCGACTGACCTTCAACTAGCTATCTTTAAACACTTCGTCTGAGTGTTGGCCTAGTGCACTTCTTGCACAGGTCTTCCTCCAGAGTGTTCAACAACTCTATCTCCTTTCACCCCTTGAAAGGATATAAGTGCCATCCTGGAAACTTATTACTCAAGCATGCCTTGTTGAGCCTGTAGAGTGTTCAGTAACTTTGTGAGTGTCTTCTCCTTGACACTTTCCTTATATCTGAACTTGAAATAGAGTTCTTCTTGTGCCCTCTTTGCACTCGCTCGATGCCCTCCTGGTAGAGCTTCATAGAATCCTCTGTGATTCTGTCTCTTTGTGCCTTCCTCTGCACAATCTCTCCTCCAAGGTATTTAGTAACATTTAGGTTCCTCTTGAGTTCGTGATCGCTCTGGCGTGCCCTCCTGGCATGTTCTTTTCTGGCTCCACAGAGTCCATATGCACACTCCTTGCGCTAGCTACAAAACCTCCAACATTCTTTTGTGCACTCCTTTCATTTGCCTAAAGAACCCAGAACAGTTCTGCAAACTCACAGATAGAGAATTCTATCTATCCCTGCAGATGAAAACTTAACATACATATACAACATCCATTCATAAGAACAAATGACATCCATAAACACATCAACACATTTAGAAATTCCATATGCAGGAAAAACTACTTTCTCTCTATTAAAATGAATGTCCGATTACAATATGTGCAGGCTCGACTGTAACATAGTCTCATCTCTCTTAAGAAAACTATTCTATCTCCTATTCAACAATACTACTCCAGCTGCCTCATTTGGGAAAGCCATGCATCTACATCTACCAGAGGTCCTCTCGGGTTCCTCCAATTACTCATCTACTCCCCCAAAAAAAATGAAAAACCTAACTGCTACTCTAGTTTAGTTAGATTCAAGATTGAGAGTGAAACTCCCAGATCTCTTGCGATCATTCATATCCCAAGCGTTTCACTCTTCTTCAACCATCCATTCAAAAATGGATCTACAAAAAAAGCCAGCTTGTAGATTCCTTTTTAAATTAAAAAGGTGCATTATGGCGTTGAATTATCCTTTCGCATGTGTTATGGAGATGATTCATCCTTCCGCATGGACTTGCTGATGATGCTCGTGCATCATACTCCCTAGCTGGGAAAATTATGAGCTCCTACTCATGGCTCCCTCTGCCCTGATGTCGAGATCCTCTAGGGTCCCATACTTTTTCTTGGAGCTATCCATCTGCTCCACTTCTTTGCTACTGTTGTTGCTTCTTCCCTACTGTTGTGGCAGGATTCCTTATGCTCATATTCTCCTTGCTGGAAGTCTCATGTGCTGACCTCAACATCAGCCTTCATATTTCTTCTATCTCCCTGTCCAGTTGCTCCAATGGTTGGCTCTCTGGAAGTCTCCTCTATTGCACTTCCTTCTTTCAAATGGGTTGATCAACTCGATCCCCCTTGCGATTTTCTCCATATCTTGTGGCCTTAGCTTGCCACCTTGTTGCAGGCTTCTCTTCTGTAGTCTCATCACTAATCTACTGCTCATCTTCTTTCTCTAACAGATTGTCTTCTGTCATCTCCTCTTTTGTTGGTTCAACTCCAACTTCTTCCATCTTCTCCCCAAGATGGTATACTCCTCTACCTATTTCCAATTTGATATGTTGAATATGCCTACTCTGCATATCTATCCTCCTCTCCAGGGATTCCAATTCCTCATACAGCTCAACAAAATCTATGTTGTCTTCTTCCTCTTCTGCTGCAAGCTCTAGTGCTGCAATCATCTCATGTTCAGCTTCCGGGCTGAAATTTTTGAGCAATTCTGCTGAATGCTCTTCCTCTACAATCTGCATGAATGTCTCCTGACATCCATCCCCTAGTTTTGGATCGCTCAATCAATCCCCTAGCATATTCATCTCTTGCTCCCATTGAGTGAGCAATTCATCTGAATTCTCCTCTTTCTCTGTTGGGGTAGATACCAACATCTTCTCCATTTCTTCTTTCTCTACAACAGTCACTGATGGTTTTCCTTCTTCTATTGTTTCATCTACAACAAATGCTCTCACCTCAAGTGGTCCATGTGGCAGGAATACCTCAATTCCCCCAATGATCAGAATGTATTTATGATCCTCCTCTGTCAGCACTCCTTATTGATCTGAACTCTCCTCTCAGTTGATGAGACTCTCACATAGCCTCGCCTCTTCTCCCTTGCCCACTTGGAATATAGGGATTTCTTCTCTGCCCACCTGGAAGCTCATGAGATCAACTGATATCTCTCCATTACCCACCTGGCAACCTGAAATTTCTTCACTACCCTGCTAGAAGTCTATGAGATCATTCATTGATCTCCTTCCATTGCCCACCTGGCAACTTGAAAGTTCACTTCTGCCCTCCTGGCAGTTTATGAGGTCCTTAACTGATCTCTTCTTCTCCTCATCACTGAGATTCCTCCCAGTCTCTAGTTCACATATGTGAATCACTTTCTCCTCTGTGTCACTAAATTTTTTAGCATGTCTCAGCCACTTCCTCAATTCTTGTTGTTTTCCGGTCAACAACTTTTGAACAGGCCATTTTACCTTCCTGTTCAAAGGCCATTCATACCTCCAACATACCTTTGCCTCTTGTTGCATATTCAATGATAGATTGTCCATCTTTTCTCTTAGTTCTTTGAGCTCCTTGTCAATTTATTCCTTTCTCTTCTTCTTGTGGTTTGTTCCTCGACCAAAATTATGGCCTTCAGTAGCCATCTTTTATGTCTTCAACCCTCCTGGCTATCTACCATTTGTTGCACATCTTGCAACAATCCTTATAGAGAATCAATACTCTGTCTCTCTACCTTTGCTCATTGTTCTATAGGAAAACTCCCATTTTTAATACCATTTGATTTCATCAGATCACCTTTATTCACCTTTTCAACTACAATCTGCAGACACAATTCAGTTCTTGATACTACTTGATGTAGTCAGATTGTCTTCTCTATTTCCTTCGTCTGAAATCTACAGAAAAATTAACACTGATACCTTTTGATGATATCAGACTATCTCATTTATCTCTCTTCCTCTTTTGCCTGTTGTCTATGAGAAAAAAATCATCTCTGATACCACTTGATGGGATCAGACTATCTTCCTCCACCGTCTCCCATTTGTCCATCGTCTGCAAACAAATTTTGTCTTTCTCCTCTTTCTCTTTCGTCTGCAATCTACAAATGAAAATTTCAGCTTTGATACCACTTGATACAGACCCTCTGCTATATAAATTAAAAATATCAACTCTGATACAACTTGATACAGACCCCCTACCTTTTCCTCGGCGGGGTCCGCTAACCTCCCAGTCAATGATCATTCTCAAATTCCCGAGCTGAAATAGCTCATTAGTTCCCTGTTGGAACCTTAAATCAAATCCACAGGTCCTTGTGAAACCTGGCCTATGCAAACAAACACCAGGTGCGAGCTTCTTCCCTATGTGACCACTGTCGTGACCACAAGCCCTAATCGAAGGCGCTTCGCATTTCATGGGTTCGGGATTCCTATAAACGAGCCACCTCTTGATTCCCCAATCGCCGAACTATGATTTAGAGCCTAGCATGACAGCTAGATCCTCCCTTAACTCTCACCCATGTGACCACCCGCACGACCACAGGATCAACTCTAAAAGGGTGCGTCGTGTTTCGCGATATCGGGACTTCCAATGCAAAACACTCTGACTCCTCCAAGTCCTGAAACCCAAAAATGGGCTAACAATCCTTAGCTCCTACCTTGAATCCTTATGATAAGACCTTCGGCTGCGACCTGGGGCCCAACCTTCGAGTGCGTCGAGATTTTGTGTATCAGGAATTCCCGATGCAATTCACCTTCGTTCTCCCGACTCCTGAAATGTTGATATTCCGATGCGCTAGATCAATGGTCCACAATCCTTGTGATCCAATGGCCCAGATGTTGTCACAATTTTGGATACCACGAGTTCTCTCTCTTCACCACAATTATCCTTGCGAAGTCCGAAACCCCGATGGCTTCTGAATCTTCGCTACCTATCCTCCAACGATGGACGGTTAGGATCTGTTCCTTCTTGTATCAAAACTTTGTGTTTCGCAAAGTCGAAATACTCCTCACCTCTAATCTTCTGATACCCAATTTTCTGAGCTTCAGGATCTACTGCCACCTGTCTTCTTGGATGATGGACGGTTCCGATGGTTTCAGAACTTCGAGACTTTGCAAAGTTCGCTCCCCTGTGCACTCTCAGGGATTTAAACCTCGTGCACCTCCTCCGGATCCAATGACTATTGGTCCTCTATGCTCAAATCTAACGGTTCAGAGTTGATCTATTCCTATTCACATTCTTCACTATCTGGACACAAGTTCTAACGGTCCAGATCATCTCTCTACTTGATCCAATGACAGCTGCGCCCCTCCTCTTGATATTTTTTACCTTTCTTCCTAGACTTGAAAGATCTCGATGCTTCAAAGGCCTCGACCTTTGCTTCCTCTACGAGCCCTGATGACTTTGGGTCTCCCCTATGTTCTAAAAACACTATCCTTCCTAAGATTTTTCTAAGGCTTGGACTTCGAAGAGTCTTGGCCTGCTTCTCCTTTCTGTTGGAAGGTTGTGCGCAAAAGAACTATTCCTCCTAAGCTTACAAACTTGAAACAGTTCACTTCTCTACACACTCTTTGTGCTCAACTGGCCTTCAACTGGCTATCGTTCAACACTTCATCTAAGTGTTGGCTTGGTGCACTCCTTACATAGGTCTTCCTCTAAAGTGTTCAACAACTATGTCTCCTTTCATCCCTTGAAATTATATAAGTGCCCTCCTAGAAACTTCTTACTCAAGCACGTTTTGCTAAGCCTGCAGAGTGTTTAGTAACTCTGTGAGTGTCTTCTCCTTGACACTTCCCTTATCTCTGAACTCGAAATAGAGTTCTTCTTGTGCCCTCTTTGCACTCGCTCGATGCCCCCTGGCAGAGCTTCACAGAATCCTCAGTGATTATGTCTCTATGTTCCTTCCTTTGCACGATCTCTCCTCCAAGGTATTTAGTAACCTTGAGGTTCCTCTTGAGTTCATGATCGCTCTGGTGTGCCCTCCTGGCATGTTCTTTTCTGGCTCCACAGAGTCCATATGTGCATTCCTTGCGCCGGCTACAGAACCTCCAATGTTCTGTTGTGCACTCCTTGCACTCGCCTAAAGAACCCAGAACAGTTATGCAAACTCACAGATAGAGAATTCTATCTATCCCTGCAGATGAAAACTTAACATACATCTACATCATCCATTCATTAGCACAAATGACATTCATAAACACATCAACACATTTAGAAAGTCCATATGTAGGAAAAATTGCTTTCTCTCTATTAAAATGAATGTTCGATTACAATATGTACAGGCTGGACTGTAACATAGTCTTAGCTCTCTCAAGAAAACTATTCTATCTCCTATTCAACAATAATACTCCAACCGCCTCATTTGGGAAAGACAAGCATATACATCTACCAGAGGTCCTCTCGGGTTCCTATGACTACTCGTCTACTCCCAAAAAAAAATGAAAAACCTAACTGCTACTCTAGTTTAGTTACATTCAAGATTGAGAGCGAAAATCCCATATCTCTTGTGATCATTCAGATCCCGAGCGTTTCTCTCTTCTTCAACCATTCGTTCAAAAATGGATCTACAGAAAATCCCAGCTTGTAGATTCCTTTTTAAATTAGAAAGGTGCATTATGGCGCTAGGTTATCCTTTCGCGTGTGCTATGGCAATGAGTCGTCCTTCCACGTGGACTTGCTGACATTGATCCTGCATCAATATCCAATAATATAACATAAATATATCATATATGAAACCATAAACATAGAGATACATTAATACATGATTTCTATTAATGAGCGAAATGTACAAAATTGTAGAAATAGAGAGTGAAAGACTTGCTAGAATGGTGGCATATTATCTCTAAGATGAGATGTGAAAGCTACTCACATTCACTAGTAGATGGTTACAATGAGGATATAAAGGCCTTTTTAACATAAATAAAATCCAAAACCCTAACCCTGGAAGATGAAGAGCTGACAGTTTTGTGGACTTTGTTTTGGGTAGTTTGGTGTATCAACTTCCTGGGGCGTAACTTTGGTATACAATATTCGTTTTGGGTTCACGATAGCTCGTTGGAAAGGTATCATCGAGGAGATTCATTATGTGGGCTCAATCAAAGCCTTTGGCTATCATTGAGGTGCTTTATCCTTAAAAATATTCATTTAGGCCCTCAAAATGGCCCCAGAAGTTTAGGAACCGAAAAACTACTACAAATAGTAAGTTGCCAAAAGATTGTTTTGAGCCAGTTGGAATAGGTGGGTGGCCACCAATATCCACCTAAATTAGAAGCACTAAATATAGTTATTTCCATAATCCCTATTTCCAAATTTGTATAGAAAGTTTGTTCTAGGAGCTAATGAAGTGAAAAAATAGTTGAAACAGTTGTTTGAGTAGGATGTGATTCAATTAAGCACATCACCTTGTGGGTAACCTATTATAATTATATCAAATAAGGATGGGACTTGGTGAATGTGTATTGACTATAGAGCATTGAAAAATATTACACTAAAAATAAGTACCCTCTTCTTAGGATCAATGATCTGTTAGATCAATTGTAGCACAAAAAATATTTTTCCAAGGTGGATCTCAAATCGAGATACCACTAGGTACACATTAAGGAAGAATACACCTAGAAGACTTCCTTCAAGACAATACAAGGCTTGTATGAATGGTTGGTCATGGAATTTGGTTTATGTAGTGCATTGGTTACATTTATGAGACTAATTAATGATGTATTATGCCCATATCTAAATTCAATTTTTATAGTCTATTTGGATGATACATTGGTTTATAGTGCTACTTGGGAGGAACACAAATCATGCAGATGTTAGAGACTTTGAAGAAGCCCCAAATGTTAGATAACCTTAAGAAGTGTGATTTTTCTCATCATTATTTAGTGTATTTAGGGTATGTGATCGGTGGAGGGGAGATTGAGATAGATCCCACAAATATGGAGACCATCATGAAATGGCTAGCTCCTACAAATGTCACTGAAGTTAGGAGTTTTTTTGGGGCATCAAAGTACTTGAGGAAGTTCATAGCTTCATTCACAGTAGTAGCTAAACCACTCCACACCATAAAAGTAAGTGTTAAGATCTTCCAGTGGGGGAAGAATCAACAGAAGGATTTCGATGAGATGAAAAGAAGGATAAGTCAAGCACCACTTCTCGCATTACCAAACTTGCAAAATATTTTCGAAGTGGAGACCGATGCAAGTGGGAATGCCATGGGAGCATTTTTTATGTAAGGAGGAAGTTTTGTATACTATCATTCTGTAATATTTCGTGGGGAAGTTATCAACTACCCTACCTATGAAGAGGAAACCTATGCCTTGGTTCAAGCTATTAAGAAGTGGAAGCACTATATAATTTACAAGGATAACATCATCAACACAGATCACCAGCCACTATATTATTTGTAGGACTAGAGTAAGATACACCAAGCCAGGCATTACAAGTGGATGGGGTTTTTACAATAATTTCATCTAGTCATCAAGTATAAGAAGGGTAGCACAAGCAAGTTGGTAGACATAATTTCAAGGCTTCCAACACCAAGATTACAACTTTGGTAACTTTGATGCATGTTGGCACAGGGGAAGACCTAGGGTTCAACCCTCAAGAGCGCACCAAAAAAACCCTAACTACCGACCCTTTTGGAAACACCTGCGAAGCAGATGAAGTCTCACCCGAGGTAGAGGCAGGGGTGGTTGTAAGACTCAGGTGTCTGCAACCTTAGCTCGGACATAGATCTGTGCTTACACACTTAGTGCAGCACTTATCATTAATAGTTCACCTCGAATCAACCCTTATCTCACTTCGCAGATAACATAGAGCAATGTAGTATATACTTAGATCTAAGATAGTTTCAGCACTTAGCAACATACAACAAATTAGTTTCAATAAATCAAGCATTAATCATCTTACATATCAGATATAACATGCAGTTATATCTCATAAGAACAAAGCATCAATAGATCTATCTAAACACATCAAAGCACTTATCAAGGAGAGAGAAAAATGCATCAGGTTGAGGCACAGAGAACAACACACAGAGTTACTGTGGTTCACCCCCACCCTAGGGCTACATCCACAAAACCTTCTTCTTTATTATCTTGGTCAAGTAGTTACAACACAGAGCTTCAACAATCCTTACTTCACATAGGATAGAAGATCTACGTAGCTTGCTAGATCCTTCTTCCTTTCACCTCAGCACAAAACCTCTTACGACTACTTGCACTTAGCCCTGCAAGCTTCTTACAATCATGCACAGAGCACTTACAACACTTGCACTTAGCTCTACAAGTAAACCACATATATCAACAACCACTTATCACCCCGTACTTACATCACCTAGCTACATATTTATACATTACAAAAGTGGGCCTAAACGTGGGTAAACCCATGGTCCGACATCCCTTTCCCGTTACATTAACCCAAAAACCCAAAAATGACCCAAAGTGGGCCGAGATCCCATGATCTCTACTTCACTTGCGTGCTTTCTTCAATAGGGCGTCGAAGTCCCAAAAACAGTCAACTATGATCAAGTATTCCTCAAAACTTGGTCAAGGGCCAACAGGCACCCAACACTCACATGTGACTCATCCCGCATCACTCAGGTCTGACCAATTCTTCTTCAAACACCTCGAGTTTGGCTCGAGTTGCTTCGACCTACTTCTTTCCGACTGCCTCTTGCTCAACAAACTCTTGAATGAGTGCATTACTGACTGGTCCCTCCAGGCATTGTTCTGTTCTATTTACGACCTGTTTCAGTTCTGTCCCTTGGTTCTCAATCTCTAAAAATAGCGGACATGCCATATCCTGCAAAGGTTGAAGTTGTTGAGTCACCTCCATTACCTTGCTCTGGATCATGTGGATCTGTTGCTATGCGAGGGTTTTTTCATGGGATCACTTCATTTTCTCTATAGTTGATAGGGCCTTCATCTGCACCTGTAGCTTGTTGGCATGGCACTTCGCTTCCTAGAGTTGTGACTCCAATTTATGCAGTTCTAGGTTCTCGGTTAAGTTCTCATGTATCTGCGCACTCCTGCTACTTAATTGTTTGCATTCTTCAGTGAGTACCTTAATCCTTTCTACTGTACTTTGGGCAGTTATTTCTCTCTGGTCGCGCTCTTCTTGTGGGGTACTTGGGATCACCTGCATCTCTAATTCCACAACTCTTTGTTGAAGTTGCTGAATAACTTCAACAAGATTCATTACTTGACATTCTAAAGGGTCTTCTTCCTTATTATCTAAGCCAGTCATAGAGAGAAATGCTTTGTTGAATTCTTCTTCGATCCCAATCTGCTTCGCGAACAACTGCTCCTTCTCTTTTTGTATTTTTTCCATGTCTTCTTCAAATTTTGCTTGAATAGCATCCTTCTCTTGTTGCACAACTCGGTGTTTCTCGATGATTTCCTCCTGTGCTTGCTTTAGGGCCTGGGTGGCCTGCACTGTTGCTTCTTCTTCTTTTTGAAGACATGCTTCGACTATGGCAGCAATCTTGCGGAGTTGAACTGGTTCATCTCCTTATTCTATTGTTTCTTCTGGTAAGAGCGCAGTGGAGGCTACGCGACTAGACTGGAGCGCTTGTTGTACTCCTTGGAGGTCGATTTTAATTATTTTGTACATGGGCTCTTGCTTGGCTACCTGCTTTTTTGTTATCTCTTCGATAGCTTCGTTCATCGTCATGAGGAGAAAACTAAAGTCATCTGGGTGAGTGTGGTTGTCATTTTAGTCACTGGTGCTTTTGAATTCTTCCGGGAGGCAGGTTCTGAAGGCGAACCCTTTCTTTTCTTTACTTCGTCTTCTAGTTTTTGTTTGACCTCTTCGAATTCCTCGTCATTACCTCCTTGATATGGTGTAATGGAAGCTATCCTGACAGATCTACTGTTGACATCCTGGATTTCCTCATCTTTCTTTGTCTTCTTTTCTCTCTTTGGCTTACTAGGCCCAGGTGTGTTCTGCACAGCTTCTGGGCTACTGATGTCTGAAATATCAGCTAGATCTGCTGAGACAAGGATCTCTACCGACCATTCCTTGGTGATTTCCTCCAGGTCTTCTTCTCCCAGCTTATAATAGGACTGAAGTTGTTCCTCGTGCTCATCAGTGCGTGGAGTGAGGTATATAATGTGGCAGTCCGCACTGAACATTATCAGAGGTCGGAACCTTTGTAAAGTGTTCAGGGTTATGCGAGGTTCTCCCCCTATGGATTCTTTCAGTTGGTTATAATACGTATGAAAAATGGCATTTGATTTCCATTGCTTGTTCATGTCGTTCGAGTACCATAAGGTACTGAACTTCATGGCTAAGGGCTCAAAAGGGTCAAGGTTTTGGAAGGTTGCACCTTCCAGTAGCTCCCATGCAACAAAGGCAATTAGTATTAGCAGACATCTAAAATGAAATTCATGCCCATGATCCTAGGCTTCTCTGCAGTCAATATCTAGCTAGTTAACCAGGTACTTCACCCAGTTCATCTGTACTCCCTCTGCACATTTTCCTGCGAGGTCCACCACGAAGCCTGATACTTGCATAGGTCTGTTCTTACATACCATCTTTCCTGCGATCAGTTGACATGCGAGGCACACTATGCCATTTTCAATAGAGGCTACCTTGTAGCCTCGCGCTCCTTTCTCAACATCGCCATAACCCTCTTTAATCCTCTGTGTGAAAGCGCGGTTCGTGGTCTTTCCAGGGTAGTAATCCTGAGGATCAGGGCCCTACATGGTAAGCCCGGTGATCCTATTGATCAATGCTAGATCAACAATTATGCAACGGTTTAATCACAGGTATCCTCCATGGTAGCTTTCCAGTAGCAATTTCACACAAGCATTCACCTCTTGGTGTCTGCCGAAGTGCGGTATTTTCATAACGTTGAACAAAGTAGACTGTGCGAGGTTCATCGTCCATTGCTGAGGGATGATCTTTGAATTCTTTCCCTTGGTTCTCATCAAGTACTTGTGTGGGGCAAGCATTCCATAAACTTTACGGTCCCCTAGGTTGAAGTCACAAAACTTCAACGTTGCGACCATGTCTTGATCTGCGTGGTAGGTGCGTACTCCTTTCGGTAGATATGCAGTGATGAGGGTGTATTCAAAATATCTAGGGACACTGTCCCTATTAATCGCACTTCTCAGAGGGGGTATGTAAGCTAGTAGGATGGATGGCACTAACTTGATGTTAGCTATGTCGTCTTTATGCTTAGTTCTTCTTTCTGCGCCAGCTCGAGATGTTCCTGCTCAAACAGTAAATGGGGAAGCCTACATTCCTCTCATCGATGATGCTTCGATTCTGGTGGACATCCTTCTTTCGGTCATGACTTTCTCAGTCATTAAGTCAATCAAAACTTCTTCAACTATTTTCTCAGCAGCGCTGAGCTCGTCCAACATACAAGCTCGCACAAGATAATCGGGGCCACAATTATCTCAGATACTATACTAGGATGAACAATCTTCTTGCAACAATCACTATATACAATAACTAGTTCTGCAGGCTTCGAATTCTCAGTTTGGAAAAATTGTTCTTTGGGCATGGTGCGATGGGATAAATAAGAAATTCGGCAACAGCCTACTTGCAACGGGCATGGAGCCTCCATTAATTTCGTTCTATCCGTTCTGATGTTGGCCAATGGTCTAGTAGTAACCCATAAATGTTTTCCAACCCGTTCGGAGCGGTAGTTGAACGGACATATCGGCCTCCAACGACTATATTGCTTCGACATGGCGAAGTGCCATAGGTCACTGTCCTGATATTCTGGTGAAGCTCGAATTATGTAATTTTTCTTTCTGCGATGCTCCATCTGGAATCTCCTGTAGTTTTTCAATCTTCACCCTCTTCTTACTTAACTTTCTATCTTTCTTCCCAGTGAACTTTGTCTCAGTGGTTCTTTTCCCGTTCTGATTCCTATCTTCCTTGGATATAGTCACTTCGCACTATTGAGGTTCTTTCAGGGTTAATATTTCTTCTTTCTCTGGGACAGGTGCTTCAGTTTTCCATGAGCTTTCTAACATTCTTTCAGATTCAGCATTAGGGTCTCTAGTGTCAAGGAGCTTATTTTGTTCCTCAATCAACTGTGCAATCTTCTTGGTCATAAAATATTTTAACTCTTGTCTCTATTGTTCTAAAACTTTTTCTTCTTCCCTCTTTCTGGCTTGATCTCTTTCAATCCAAGGATTTTCAAGTAACATAGTAAACGGGGCGTTGTCCTCAATAAATTTGATAATCTCAAAATTTTCCTTTGTCGAAGTTCCATTGACATTCATAGATATCTGAGTGAGCATGCCACCTAGGTTTACTAGTTTTCCTCTTAATAACCCTATTCCACTTAGGGATGGATTCATAGCAGGTCTCCCTATAGCTTCCCAAGTTCTTTCTTTCATGACATTCACCTATGTTTCCTCATCCAAAACATAGTCAATGTTGAAGTCTCCTATCCTTACTTCGATGCATTCTTTTTCTTTAAAGATCTCTGATAACTTGACATGTCGGTGATCATTCAATGTGTCTTTCATCTGCAGTAACATCTTTTCTAACTCTTTCTGGGGTTTTTCTATTTCTGCATCTGCCTTAGGGTTTTCTTCTTTTAGATTCATTCTTTCAATATTAGCAATCATTCTAGGGCAATCTAATACTTCATGGTCCAAAGCCTTACAACAGAGACAACTCGTTCTTCCACCATGGCACTCCTTAGCTATATCTCCCGGTCTTTTGCAATTGTACCATAGGGTCAATTCTCTCTTTCTTTTAAATGATTCCCAACTTTTTTTGTACTGCGCACTAGGATCATGGTAGCTAGCCTGCAAGAATTTCTTTCTAGGATCCTACATCCATTTGTTAGTACAAACATTATTTTTATGCATAGGTATAACATATCTATCATTATTCTTATCAGATCTATTCATATAAAACTTTCTTTCATCTAACAATGCCCTAGTATTAAAGATAGGAAAAAATCTATCAATCATACCTTAATTCATGCTTCAGAAACAAAAAATTCCACTTATCTTACTTCTATAGAGCACAAAGCTTTCATATCTAACCCTTTTAACTATTATTACCTTTATCAGAGCACAAAGCTTACAGGTCCTACCTCTTTCTTGCAGATCTGACCTCTTTTCTCGCCGATCTGACCTTTTTTTCTTTTAGATCTCACCTTTCTTTCTTGGCACAAAGCTTCACAGGTTAAGTGGAATGTTGCGCACTAGGGCACAGATCTACACACAGAGATTATTTTTCACAAAGCTTCTTCTCCTCTAGTTCCCAGCAATCACAGTTTCAGGTCCCGGAAACGGAACCATTTGTTGGCACAGGGGCAGACCCAGGGTTCAACACTCAAGAGTGCACAAACAAAACTCTAAATACCGGCCCTTTCGGCAACACCTGCGAAGCAGATGAAGTCTCACCTGAGGTAGAGGCAGAGGTGGTTGCAAGACTCAGGTGTTTGCAACCTTAGCTGAGACACAGATTTGTGATTACACACTTAGCGCAACACTTATCATTGATAGGTCACCTTGAATCAACCCTTATCTCACTTCACAGATAACACAGAGCAACATGGTATATACTTAGATCTAAGATAGTTTCAACACTTAGAAACATACAACAGATTAGTTTCAATAGATCAAGAACTAAGCATCTTACATATCAGATCTAGCATGCATTCATATCTCATAAGCACAAAGCATCAATAGATCTATCTAAACACATCAAAGCACTTAGCAAGGAGAGAGAAAAACACATCAGGTCGAGGCACAGAGCACAACACACAGAGTTACCGTGGTTCACCCCCACCCTGGGGCTACATCCACAAAGCCTTCTTCTTTATTATCTTGGTCAAGTAGTTACATCACAGAGCTTCAAAAATCCTTACTTCGCACAGGACAGAATATCTGCACAGCTCGCTAGATCCTTCTTCCTTTCACCTCAACACAAAACCTCTTACGACTACTTGCACTTAGCCCTGCAAGCTTCTTACAATCATGCACAGAGCACTTACAACACTTGCACTTAGCTCTGCAAGTTAACCACATAGATCAACAACCTATTATCACCCCGTACTTACATCGCCTAGCTACATATTTATACATTACAAAAGTGGGCCTAAACGTGGGTACACCCATGGGCCAACATCCCTTTCTCGTTACATTAACCCAAAAACCCAAAAATGACCCAAAGTGGGCCGAGATCCCTTGATCTCTGCTTTTCTTGCGCACTTTCCTCGATAGGGCGTTGAAGTCCCAAAAATGGCCAACTATGATCAAGTATTCCTCAAAACTTGGTCAAGGGCCAACAATGCACATAGATCCTTTTACACATGATGCAAATAGAGAGGCATACACAAAAAATTAGTACTTTAAGGAGATTTTTTAGTAGCTACAGTACCAAATTCATATAGAAGAAGGTGACAAAAAAGTTGAATATCATTTCCCTAATGGATTACACTACAAGCTCGACAAGCTTTGTGTCCCTAAAGGTGAACGATTGATGTTTATTAGAGAGGCTCACAACAACAAGGTTGCAGGAAATTTTGGTGTTGAGAAGATAGTTGCCAACTTATAGAGGTATGTGTACTAGCCCATAATGCAATAATATGTAGCTCAATATATTGGAGGATATATACTTTGTTTTACCATCAAGCCTAGTAACGGAAAGCAAGGTCTATACCATCCCTTACTTGTACCCACTCGACCTTGGGAAATCATTTCCATGGATGTTTTGGGAGGTTTACCAACAAACAGGAAGGGACGTGACTATTTATTTCTGGCAGTTGTTAGGTTAAACAAGATGTTCATTATCATGACTTGTAAAAAGACCATCAAAGGATAAGAAGCAACATACATGTTCTTTGAACAAGTCTAATTGCACTTTGGGATACCAAGGAGCATTATCTCAGAAAGGCATACCATATTTCTCAATACATTTTGGAATACATTGTGGGAGAAGATGGGCACTAAGTTGAAGAGATATACAACATTCCATCCACAGACAAATGGGAAGAAAAAAATAGTCAATAGAAATTTGGTGTAGCTTTTGAGGGGTTACAATTAGAAGCATTTGAATGCTTGGGATAAAAATATGATCTACATACAACCTTTTTATAATATAGTAGTCCACAGTTATATTGGTAATTCACCTTTTGAAACTTGCTTTGGATATTTTACACCTTCACCCTTGGATGTTCTATATGGAAAATAAGGATGAGTGAGGGAGGATCTCACAAGGGATACACTGAGATCAAAAAAATTTGTTGAGAAGATTTCGAAAATCCATTTGCAAGTATAGGAGACATGAAAAAAGTCACGTGAAAAATACAAGGTCAGACATGATCAACAAAAAACCAAGAAGTCATTTAAAGTGGGAGACAAATTTTGGTTATATTTGGACAGGGAAAGACTACAAAGTCCTAATAACAATATCAAATCTCTATAGTATGGAACTTTTGATACATTGGAGAACATGGGAGATAAATCCTACAGACTCATTCTACCTCGATACATGTACATTCACTTAGTAGTGAATGCGAAGAATATCAAACTCTACGATCCTTCCATGTTGGATCATGAGGAGTAGGATGTCCTAACTTCCATAGAGGAATTTATAACTAGATGGTGAAGTAGAGTTGGAAAAGGACACAACTGTGAAGAAGAGGTCTAGAATTACAAAACAAGGGCAACATGACCTTTGGTAGATTGGGTTGAAAGGACAACTTCCAAACAAATCAAAGTGGTACTCCAATGGGAAGGTAGAGGAAATATTTCCTCACCTCATTCAATAAATATTTTGGGGACAAAAATCCTCCTGAAATGGGGAGGTATAATCTAGGTTGGATCATTATATTATTCTTGATATATCTCAATGATTTAAGAGTGGAAAAAAATGGAGGAATCATCTTGCATGGGTCATTTTAATGGCAAGGCTCATTTTCAAAAATTGGGGTTTGAAACCTTCCAAATCCATTTTGAGTCATCAAATGAAATTTTTGGGGGTCAAGAATTTTCTAGCATTAGCTAGACCCCTTGATGTTGTTTTACATATTGAGACCTTTCCAATAATGAAAAAATTGCAACAATTAGAAATTGTATGAAAAATTTATGTCTCCTGGAAGTTGAGTTACCATGTTGACCACCATGGTATGAGTGGATTCCACATCAACTCCCATTACTCACACATATAGGGCTAGCGACGTATGGAATTTCAGAAAGATTCTAGAAGGTCCTAAATCTTATCAAAATTAAGGGTTCAGGAAGTCAAAACCCTACCCCTAGATTGTAACGTCCACGGCCATCAACCCACTTGTCTGGCACACACTACCACGCGGAAAACATCATTCTTTGTCTCTTAATTATTTTTAACATGCATTTAAATCAAATTAAACACACTTAACTCAAAGTAAGCACAAGATTACTGCTAACATAAATAATCCCTGGCATTAACAATAATTCATATGCGAAATAGAATACATGATAAATATAAACATCACAGGCATGAAAACATAATATTAAGAATAAGTTGCTACTTATCTTTGAAACCATGGTAATTCCACCAACTGCATGTAGACCTTCCACGAACCTCCCAGCCTTAGACCACGCCTCTCATCACTCTCAGCAGTAGGTCACCCCCGAGCTGGGACTAAGCTCCACCGAGCAGGGAATCCTAGGCTAGGCAAGCTCAATGGGAAGACACACAGTCACAAAGGAAGGATTCTCTCCCAGGGGTCACTTATGCCCACTGCTCACAGACTCTCATTCACCACATGCATGTCCCACCCCAGAAGTATACACCTTCACTGTCACCAAGATAGTCCATCGGCTGCTAACCTCCCTTGCCTTGGGGTTCAGCAGCAGACCGGACCGGAAGTCTCCAAACTCTGTGGTAGCTACGGGACCCCTTCCAGGAGTTCTCACTTCCTCTGCGTACTCTCTCACCTAGGGAGAGTCTCTCACAGGCTTGGTAACCTGCCTCTTCAAAAACAATCACCTCCCTCACCGGGAGAGAGTGCTACATATAGGCTAGACAACCTGTCTCCTTCAACTCGATTTCCAACACGGTCGGGTAATCATGAGGCTCCACACGAACATACACTGGTCTGCAATCCACACGCAGTCAATAACTGCGTGGCCACAACAATCAATTGGGAAAACAGACACAGGCTTCCTAAAACAGGTGAGAGACAGACACTTCAGCCCAACCAGGCTCAACAATTATGGGACATTCAGTTTTCCCAACCTGCCATACAGAAAAGACTCACGGTTCTAGGTTTCAGAGATGCGTAAGGTGTAAAATGGTTCCATTACAGAGGCCAAATGTGTTTAGAGAGAATATGGAGGAATGTCGAACAATCTCATGCTGAGGTTCGAAGAATGGGCAGTGAACCCCCAACATGACTCATTTCTTGGTTTAAATTTCATGTCGTTGGGTTGACACTTGTTACCCATGAAGCTGCATGTGTTCCATCAGCATGTGTTTCCCTTCACATTTGGAAGTCACCTGGCCTTCCAAATAACTTAGGATAAAACATATTCATTTGCACAGCTTTGGAATAATAATATTATATTATTATTCCCAAGGACTTTAGCTCTTAATATTAGCCCTTCTCCCAACCTTTCAGCCCCCTCTCCCTTACCCAGGCTTTATGGAATCTTAGTCCCCCATCACTCATTCGCCGTGGTCGGTCCACATGCAAAGATGTTTTTATATTAATAATGTGCATAATTACATGTACAAAAATCAGGCTCTTGGCCTTCAACACTTAGGCTCCCTGGCCTAATAAATCATAAGCCCATCAACTTATATAAAATTGGCTCACCATCCTATAACTCACAATTACAGTTCATAATGGAATCAGGGCATGTCCTTGGGGTATTACAATCTTATCCCCTTATTTTTGCATTGTCCTCAGTGCAACTTTCACACAACATCAACAAGATTTCCAAAATCTTCAAAATGATGTGGGTATTCTGCCCGCATAGCATCCTCATGCTCCCATGTCATGTCCTCAGGACCGTACTAGGTCCACTGGACATTTACAAACTCTATAGCTCGTTTCTGGAGCTGTTTTCTTTTCCTGTCCAATATGCACACAAGATGCACTTGTGGGACACCTTCTTGATCCACCTGAATCACATTCCAATCGATAACATGATTATCATCAGGTATATATTTCTTAAGTAATGAAACATGAACCACATTATGTACAATCATGGATGCAGGTAATGCAAGCATATATGCAACTGGCCCAATCCTTTCTAGGATTTTGAATGGCCCACAAAATCTGGCTGCCAACTTGGCGCAACTTCCCAGCTTCAGGGAACTCCTGTTAGCTTTCACTTTCAAGAAAACATGATCACCCACTTTGAACTCAATGTGGGTTCTGTTCTTATCAGCATAACTTTTT
The DNA here is from genome assembly GCA_000966675.3 of Picea glauca. Lineage (NCBI taxonomy): Eukaryota > Viridiplantae > Streptophyta > Pinopsida > Pinales > Pinaceae > Picea > Picea glauca. Next base: position 157,425 of record JZKD02S1599978.1, read on the forward strand.
TGCCTGTCTTGGGAAGCTTTCAAATTCTGCTTAATTTGAAGCATTTCCTCTTCCATTTCCTTGAGAAACTCTGGCCCAACTACTGCCCTGTCAACTGGATTATCCCAGCTTACTGGAGTATTTCACTTTCTTCCATAAAGTGATTCAAATGGGCTCATCTTCAATGATGCCTGATACCCATTGTTGTAAGCGAATTCTACCAAGTGCAGGTAGTCTTCTCATTTCGATAGTTTTTCCATCACATACATTCTCAATATGTCTTCTATCACTCGATTGACCTGATCTGTCTGCCCATCCGACTCAGGATGATAGGCTATACTGAAATTCAGATTCGTTCTGAATCTCTTGAACAACCCCTTCCATAAATTCAAGGTAAATTTTGGGTCTCTGTCAGACACAATTTTCTTGGAAATTCCATGCAATCGTGCCACTTCCTTCATAAAAATATCAGCAACATCTGTTGCCTTATGAGTGGTATTTAATGGAATAAAATGGGCAGCTTTCATAAGCTTGTCCACCACTACCATGATTGAGTCATGTTGCTTGCCTATTCTGGGCAATCCCGTGATGAAGTCCATTGTCACCACTTCCCACTTCCACTCAGGAATGGATAAATGTTGCAGCAACCCTGCTGGGTGCCTATGCTCAGCCTTAACTTTCTGGCACTCCATACATCTAGCGATGTATTCAGCGATCTCTCTCTTCATACCCGACCAAAAGTAATGGCTCTTGACTGCTACTACTATTTTATGATATCCAGGGTACCCTCAATAAGGCACATTATTCATCTCTTGCAAACTCATAAGTTTCACGTCCTGGACATTAGATACATAAATTATGTTCTTGTACAAAATTATTCCATCAACCCCCAAGGTGTAATTTTCCACCTTATGTGGTATCTCACTCTGTTGAAGCTTTGCTACCAAATTCATGTACTACAAATCCTCATTTGCAGCCTCTAAAATTCTATCTTTAATATCAGTCTTGTACATGCTAATGGTTGTAGCATGTAAGTTGTGCACCTTTCTGCTGAGTGCATCGACCACCTTTTTTTCCTTCCCTTTGATATGCTTGATATCAAAGTTGTATTTACACAGGAACTCTAGCCACCTACTATGCCTAGCATTTAGGGTGGGCTAGTCAAACAAATACTTCAGACCGTTGTGGTCTGTTCTCAATTCAAATCTCCTTCCCATGAGGTAATGTCTCCATTTCCTCAAAGTGTGAACGGTTGCTACCAACTCCAAATCGTGAGTGGCATAATTCTTTTCGTGCTCTTTCAGCTTCCTGGACTCATAAAAGATTACGAATCCATCTTGGCTAAGAACTCCTCCCAGCCCTTATTTACACGCATCTGTGCACACCACAAAATCCACATTTGGATCCGCAATCCTCGGGATTGGAGCATTGGTTAACAGCTGCTTCAATCGTTGGAAACTTTTCTCACACTCTTCAGTACACTGAAACTTTTTCTCCTTCCTTTGCAAGGAAGTGATAGGGTAGGCTATCTTTGAGAACCCTGCGATAAACCTTATGTAATATCCCGCTAGACCCATAAATGATCTAAATTCCACCACATTCCTTGGCACTGTCCATTCTCGGATGGCCTCAACCTTCTCAGGGTCCATGACGATCCCTTCCTCTGAAATAATATGCCCCAATTAATGGATTTGTTTCTGATAAAATGAGCATTTGCTCAACTTGGCATACAGTTGGTGCTCTCTTAGCACTTGCAACACCATCCTTAGGTGTTTTTCATGCTCTTCCTCTGATCTCGAATACACCAGAATGTCATCCAGGAAGACTATGACAAACTTATCTAGATATTCCTTGAATACACCATTCATCAAGAACATAAAAACAACAGGTGTGTTCGACAATCCAAACGGCACCACTGTGAACTCGTAATGACCATACCTTGTTCTAAAGGCGGTCTTGTTGATGTCTTCATCCTTTATTCTTACCTGGTGATATCCCAATATGAGATCTATCTTTGAAAAGATCTTCGCATCCTTCAACTGATCGAAGAGGCCATCAATCCTCGACAGAGGATACTTGTTCTTAATAGTTACTTTGTTCAATTGCTGGAAATCGATGCACAGCTTCAATGTTCCGTCCTTCTTTTTCACGAATAGAACCGGGGCACCCCAAGGAGACACGCTTGGGCGAATGTACCCCTACCTCGAAAGTTCTTCAAGATGCAACTAAAGTTCTTTTAGTTCTGGTGTGCTCATTCTATAAGGAGATTTCGATACTGGAGCTACTCCAGGCATCAAATTTATAGAGAAATCGATATCTCTCTTCGGAGGTAGTTCGGGTACCTCCTGAAATACATCTTCAAACTCTTCTAGTATCATATGGTCTCCAATCTTTGAGACCTCCTCCTTAGATGCTTCCTCCATATGGGCTGCAAACAACTGATACCCTTTCCTGGAGCATCTCTTCAGCTGTAATGCTGAACTTTCTCTCACAACCATAGCTCTGGGTCTTCCTTGGACTGTTTTCCAATTTTCCCCCTCCTCTAAGCAAGTGAATTCCTTGTTCCGATAGTCCAAGATGGCATGGTGTTGGTCCAACTAGTCCATCCCAATTAGACAGTCATAAGAGCCTAAAGGCAAGACATTAAGGTCTTCCGTAGTACTCAGTTCATTCAATTCCATAGGGCATGCTTTAACCGACTCGACAACTTTCCTCTTGGCTCCTGTAGCTAGCTGCACCAGCCAAGATTTCTCATGCTTTCTTTTTGGAAA
>JZKD02S1599978.1:160224-178590 GCA_000966675.3 Picea glauca
TACATCTTCAAACTCTTCTAGTATCATATGGTCTCCAATATTTGAGACCTCATCCTTAGATGCTTCCTCCATATGGGCTGCAAACAACTGATAGCCTTTCCTGTAGCATCTCTTCAGCTGTAATGCTGAAATTTCTCTAACAACTATAGCTCTGGGAATTCCTTGGACTGTTTTCCAATTTTCCTCCTCATCTAAGCAAGTGAATTCCTTGTTCCGATAGTCCAAGATGGCATGGTGTTGGTCCAACTAGTCCATCCCAATTAGACAGTCATAAGAGCCTAAAGGCAAGACATTCAGGTCTTCCTTAGTACTCAGTTCATTCAATTCCATAGGGCATGCTTTAACCGACTCGACAACTTTCCTCTTGGCTCCTGTAGCTAGCTGCACCAGCCAAGATTTCTCATGCTTTCTTTTTGGAAAACGCAAAATTTCCACCATGCTAGGATATATATAACTATGGCTAGCCCCTGAATTAATTAAAACAGTAAGGGCATGGTTGTTAATCATACCTTCCACTTCAATCATGTGTGACTGAAATTCAACTTGCTTGTTGTTCAGGGCTGCATAGATCCTTGGCATTCTACTACCCATGTCCTCCACTGTTTCAGCCTACTGAACATTATGGACAACTCTCGCTTTATCATTTCTATGGGGGAAATATTTGTACCTATGGTTTCCTTTACAACCCCAGCACTCCATAGGTGTATGTCCTGGTGCTTGTCCACCCACTTCAGCCTTCCTGGGCTCCCTAAAAGATGGTTTTTATTGAGGACTGTTTCTGAAAAAGGGTGGTTTATTTCCCTTCTGCCTCTGTTCTTTCTTCAACTTTTTCTGGTCATCCCAAGCCTTCCGAAAGGTAGGCTTTTCTCTTTGTTGTTCAAATAAGCACTTCACCCTCCTTATCGTTTCTTCCATAGTCTTTGGGTCATCATACTGGATCTTATCCCCAATAGAAGGTGGTAATCTGCCAAGGTACCTTTGAATCTTGAGAGACTCATCTTTGATGAACGAAACATACTTCAGTAATTCTAAAAGATTTCGTTCATACTCATCAATGGTCATGTTGTCCATCTTGAGTTAAAAGAAATCTTTCATCTTTTTGTCATAATATATTTTAGTTAAGTGTTTCCTCTCGAAATACCTCTTGAATTATTTCCATGTGATGTCCCTTTCTCTGATGTATTGCACCTGCACAAGTTGATCCCACCACATGGATGTATTTCCCTTCAGTTGATACATGGAAATACTGCCCTCTGCATGAGAGGAATAATTCTACAATTGGAAGTACTTCCTCATGCCTAGTAGCCATGTCTCAGCATCTTCTTCCTTCTAGTGTTCTCCATCGAATGTGGGAGGATTAATCTTATTCATCTCTCTTTTCAATTCATCCACTCCAGATCTTCGGTGCTTTCGGGTAGGATATGGGCTTGAACTACTGCGTGCCCTTCTCTTGGAGTGACTTCGGGAGAGATGATGGTGCCTAACAACACTCCTTGATATTTCACCTTCATAATTTCGGTGACTCCCTGTTCTGCTCGAGTCACCCTCCTTTTGTAATTTCCTTTCTATCTTATCCAGACTCTTCAACAATTTCAAGTTGAATTCACCCTGTTTATCTTGAGTTTTCTAGAGCCTTTTGTTATCATCTCAGCGAGTCTGGGCATCTTTCTGCAATCTTTCAACGATTTTCATCATATGCCCTTCCTTATCCATCTCTTTTCCATCCCCATTGGAGTTGAATCCTTCGACTCCCAAGTTGACATCCATTCATTTTCTTTCATTCTCTGAACTGGAGGAAATTCGCACCTCTTCCATTTTTGTGCACTCGGCGGAAACTCTAAATGGTTCTGGCACTTGCTAAACTTCTGCAACAGAATGTGCAAACAACCGGAATTTTTCAGGTCATTAATCCTTAACAATTCCACAATGTTTAAAAACAACTTGATTCAAGAAAACGTTTGGTTTCCATGAATTTTTCGAGCTCTACTCGGCTCTGCAGTACACTCATGCCATAGCCCTTTTCTCTTTTTCCCAAACCCCACATGACCAAGGGTCGTGATCAAGTGCTAGGTCTACAAGGCTATCCAAACGAAACTTGAGGTTTCGGGATTTCGGGGTTTCGGGGTTTAGGACTTGTAGGCTTCCACACTTGCTTTCCTCTCCAACTCCCGAAATTCTGATCCACTCTACCTCTCGGGACCACATCACAGCTATCGCCAACGAGGTAGTGACACATGGCATCCTTGAGAAGGTCCACGTCACCTCCGATGACGTGATAGGGTCTCACCACTTTCACCTTTCTTTTCCTGACTTCGGGTTTGAGAAGTTTGTGCATTAGCGCAACTCGCTTTTCCAAAAGACGAAATTGTGAAATTGTGATTTACTTTCTTATTGATACAATGGTCAAGCTCCTCTCCTATGATCTATGGTGTAGATAGTTTTGGGATTTCGGGGTTTCGGTCCCGGAGGTTCTCTCACTCTCTTCCCTCTCCAACTCCCAATTGTTGAACTCCCGAAGGTTTCTCGAATATCCTTTCGGTACCTTCTCTGGATTTAATGGTCGTGAGGTTTCTCCCTTCCTCCCAAAGAGATCCTATGGCTCCAACACTTTTGATGTTGATCTTTCTCTCTCTCCCTGTGGCCATATACCACACTGGCTGCGGGTTTTTTATAATACCACTACACCTCCTGAGCTTTGTAACACAACCAAGTGACTCCTTGGCACTCAGGACATTCAAAGGTCCAAAATTGGTTCTTCCAAACATGATTCCCACCTAAACTTCGGGTCCAGTGACCGCTTATCCAGTCCATTCAGGCTCAGCGCTGAAACCTTGGGCTCTGAACTCGAATTTTGTTTACTTCGACAACAATTATTTCTGAAAATTTTGCTTCAACTTCCACTAACATGGCCCATCCAGGATCAATGTTGTAACCAAGCTCTGATACCATATTGTAATGTCCTCGACCATCAACCCACTTGTCAAGCACACACTACCATGCAGAAAACATCATTCTTTGTCTCTTACTTATTTTTGACATGCATTTAAATCAAATTAAACACACTTAACTAAGAGTAAGCACAAGATTACTGCTAACATAAATAATACCTGGCATTAACAATAATTCATATGCACAACATAATACATGATAAAAATAAGCATCAAAGGCATGAAAAACATAATATTAAGCATAAGATGATACTTATCACTGAAACCGTGGTAATTCCACCAACTGCGTGTAGACCTTCCATGAACCTCCCAAACTTAGACTACATTTCTCATCACTCTCAACAATAGGTCACCCCCAAGCTGGGACTAAGCTCCATCGGACAGGGAATCCTAAGCTAGGCAAGGTCAATGGGAAGACACACAGTCACAAAGGAAGGATTCTCTCCCAGGAGTCATTTACGCCCACTACTCATAGACTGTCATTCCCCACATGCTTGTCCCACCCCAAGAGTATACACCTTCACTGTCACCAAGACAATCCATCAGCTGCTAACCTCCCTTTCCTTGGGCTTCAGCAACAGACCGTATTGGAAGTCTCTGAACTCTATGGTAGCTACAGGACCCATTCCAGGAGTTCTCACTTCCTCCGCGCACTCTCTCACCTATAGAGAGTCGCTCACAGGCTTGGTAACCTGCCTCTTCAACAACAATCACCTCCCTCACCTGAAGAGAGTGCTACACACAGGCCAGAAAACCTATCTCCTTCAACTCGATTTCCAACACAGTCAAGTAATCATGAGGCCCCACACAAACATACACTGGTTTTCAAGCCACACACCGTCAAGCACTACGCGGCCACAACAGTCAACTGGGAAAACAAACATGGGCTTCCCAAAACAGGTGACAGACATACGCTTCAGCCCAACCAGGCTCAACAATTACGGGACATTCAGTTTTCCCAACCTGCGATACAGAATAGACTCACAGTTCTGGGTTTCAGATATGTGTAAGGTGTACAGTGGTTCCATTACAGAGGCCAAATGCATTTAGATGGAAAATGGAGGAATGTCGAACAATCTCACACTGAGGTTCGAAGAATTGGCAGCGAACCCCCAACACGGCTCATTTCCTAGTTTAAATTGCATGCCCTTGGGTTGACACTTGTTACCCATGAAGCTGCATGCGTTCCATTAGCATGCGTTTCCATTCCCATTTGGAAGTCACCTGGCCTTCCAAAGAACTTAGGATAAAACATATTCATTTGCACAGCTTTGGAATAATAATATTATATTATTATTCCCAATGACTTAATATCTTAAGCTTATCCCTTCTCCCAACCTTTCAGCCACCTCTCCCTTACCCAGGATTTGTGGAATCTTAGTCCCCCATCACTCATTCATCCTGGTCATTCCACACGTAGAGATGTTTTTATATCAATAATGTGCATAATTACATGTACAAAAATCAGGCTCTTGGCCTTCAACACTTAGGCTCCCTGGCCTAATAACTCATAAGCCCATCAGCTTATATAAACTTGGCTCACGAGCCTATAACTCACAATTACAACTCATAATGGAATCGGGGCACATCCTTGGGGTATTACATAGATGGATATCAAACAATGTTAAATAGTAGGCTGCTAAGAGGCGAAGGGGTTCCATTATTTATCATTGTATTTGTTCCATAGTTGAGCAGAGCACCTAAGAGTAGCATTTTGAGAGCATAAAAAAAATGATATTTTCTATAATATCCATACAAACCACAATGTAAAAGAAAACTCCACAAAGAGTGCATATTTTTGTGTACAAGTGCATTTGAAGAAAAGAGAGAAAAGCAGCTTCACCTTCTAGATGGGTTTTCTCATGTATTGTGTTTCCCATGCTATATATTGTGTTTATTTGTGGATGGTGTGAGTATTTATTTTTATTCTCTATTTTTCACATTTCAACTATTTCATACATTTTAAGAAGAAAACCAATAATTAAATAATTTTATTTCGAAGTGAAATTAACCTTCACGATACAAATTTGAGTATTTTATTAGATCTATTGTGACAAATTGTCTAGTGGAATATCCACAATAGTTTACAGATCAATTTATTTTAGAAATGAGAATCTAGGTTTAACTTGTATTTTGTGCACAGTTTACCCACTCCAACATGGGAAAACGTTTAAATAAGAGATAAAACTAATAGAAATAATTGACCAAACTATATTCAAATGAAGACCTCCAACAATTTGATTTATCTTAAGGTGCCATGACTATGGAAGCTACTCTACTAGACTCGCCCAGAAAATTGCACTTGTTCAAAAAATTGCTTGCAAGAGTGAGACAAGCCAGTGATCAAATAAATTCAAGACTTTACCCCAAGAATGTCACAACATTAGTTATACTTTGGATATTTAGTGTGCATGGTCATTGTTCATAAGAATAGATTACCCCTATCATGATTATAAGACCATCACCAATATAAATTTTACTGAAATGAGCAAAAGTGGGAGAAAATATTTTCTTACAGGGATAAGAACATAGACAATTTATTGCATGTACATTTAACTAGTAATATGTATATTTTTTCTCCACAGAGATGGTCTGGCCCTGATTTTATATTTAACAACGACAATTGAAGAAATAGTAATATCTAGGGATTCTCAGACACCAGATACATAAATGACAGAAGTAAAAGTACAACGTCTATATAACATTTTAGAAACAAATTTATAATCGAGAACTGAGTTATAAACTTATATTTTGAATGGTGTACATCAAACAACCAACTAAGCGAACGATTTCCACCCAACCATAGGTAGTCCATTGTGGACACCACTCCTTAGCAAGGCTATGATACCACTAGGTTCAAGAAGGAAAAGAAAACTCTGAATTTCAAACTAAATAGGTCTAAACCAAGTGATTTTCACCACTGAGCTTCTTGAGGACAAAGTATCTCTTAGGAACTCACATTCCCTTCCCCACACAACACAAGGAGTATTTTTCTCTCTGCTTCACAATACCTCAAATATTATTCCCGCCAATGCTCTTTAGCATGTGTTTAGGATGATATCTCAAGCTTATGTAGAATCCCCTTGGTTTCTTGGCACTTTTTATAGGTCTAAAAGCCTCCATTCATGGCTGGTCTATTCTATCATGGAGTTGTGTAACACCCCGGGTTTTGAACCCCCATTTTAAATAATGTATTGTTACAATGTTGAGAGGCCAGAGCACCCAAACAATTTTTAAAAGGTCAGTGTGACCAAGAAATGTAATTTTTTGATCATTATTAATAATAAATACATCATTGGCTGCTAGGCAGACAAGGACTAGAGTTATAGGGGGCTATGATTCCACAAGAGAGGGGACTTGAGGGGATAAGTGTTTATTCCTATTTTAATTACCCTTTTTATCTAAGGGAGGGGATCGGTTACGTGAGATTCTTGGGGAATGCCAGGAGGTTCTTGATTCACCACGAAATTAATTAAACCCACCTCTGGTCTGATGGGGGGTTCGGCTAACGGATTGTTCGTTGATTTCATGTTCATTCATTTATTCTCTTATTCACTCATCCACTTGGTCACTGGTTCATTCGTTCACTCACTTGCTCACTCGTTCATTCATCCTATCCTTACCTATCACTTGTTGATCCATCCTCATCGGTGTCTTGGCTTGGGAAAGGAAAACAAACTGTTGAAGAGCATCCATGGTATCCTTGGTTGTAGAGGTCGATGGTGTAATCCATCCATGACTTGAGGCCTGCATGTCTGAGAAACGTTGGCCTATGTCCAGATTTGTTCAAAGTTGTGAGTCCTGAGAGTTCGAGCATTGAGATTTTGGACCAATTGTGTTGGAGCCCTGGAAGGGGAAGGACTATCTGAGGGACTGCATGGTAGAGAAGGGTGGAGGTCCATTATCTTGGGTGGTGCAGGCTAGGTAAAAGAGAGTTGGGTACTTGGATTGTTGTGAGTGTTGGGAAAGCATGTGAGAGCTTGAGTGTTGACTGGTTTGGGAATCCAAATAACACTCTGGAACCGTCCTTGTGGATTCATAGCCCTAGCTCGAGGGTGACAAAGTTGTTGAGATTTGGAGCAGTAGTGTCTACGGTTGGGTGGAACGTCCTTGGTCCGCAGCCAATTGGTGTCATCTTTTAGAAAGATAAGTGCTCTCTCTCTCTCTCTTGTGGTATTATTTATCTGTATATGAATGTATTCTGCTGTGTATTTATTCATCGTTTAATTGAATCTTAGAATATGCATGTCCGTTGGTTATTGTTGTGCATGTCGTTAGAACTTTTCTTTTATGCGTCCTTATTAATTTAAAAAGGTATAGGCAAGAAAAAGAAGTCCAAGGGTGGGATTGAAGGTAGCGTACCCTGGCCTGTGGGTGGTTGGGGATGTTACAGATTAGTATCACATATTCTGGTTGAAACACCGGGTCGGTATGGGTTGGGTCTGTTGGTCAGAGTCTCGTGGTTGAGATCGAATTCTGTCCAGGAAGTTTAAAAGATCAGGAGGAATGGCGTTGAAAAATCTACATAGGAGTTGGAATGTTATAGATCCTCTGTAAGGGTTCGAAGGATTGTGACTGAACCCTTTGAATTTGGGAGCGATCGCCACTGTGGAATCAATAGAGATATGGGATTGTTGGATTGGAGGGCAGGTGAGCAAGGGTCATCCAATGAAACAAAGAAAAGGTTAATTCACAACCGTCATATCTCATTGGATATATATCGACATCGAGTAGGCATTGCAGGGATGCAAGTTGCACGGGAGTTAATTCCCCAAGGCGGTCCCACAATCCAAACCACGGTCTCACCGAGGGATTATGTGTCAGTGTCAGAAGAATTGCGGGGAAAAAGGCGGGTTAATCCAAACCGTTGATGCGTGCCCCCATAAATTGAAAGGCATTAAGTGATGTGACATGTTAGTGCTCGAACATCGAAACTCGAAAGAGACAAAGTAGATCCAAACTGTTGATCAAAGTGGATACATGGCAAGATATCCTGCAACACGGTGGATAAATACCTCGAAAGAAAAACATATGCCAAAATCCAGAACTCTCGAAGTCCGAAGCCCAGCGTTCACCTGGATCGCCCATCAACAAGGACACACGGTGCCAGATCTCTCACTTCGGAGACTTAGTAATCCAAAAGGTTTTGTAGAGAAAAGCGCTAGGGAAAGAATTACCCAAAGTCTCGAAGTAATTGAGGACCGTGGATCTCAAATAAAAAAGAACCATTGATCTTTGCAGCAATATCTCCCGAAGTCCCAAAGTCCGGGGTTAATACGGACCGTTCGATAAGGGAGACACATGTCAGCAGACTGGCCAACTCGAGAATTCAAAGTTTAGGATAATTAGAATAGTTCTAGTGTGGAAAATATCAAATCACAAAGTCCCAAATCCCAAAGAGCCGAATTGGTGGGCCCTGATGACGTCACCTAGAGATGATGTGGAACCCGGAAGGCAAGCGTAAAATCTTCTGAAGCCCAAAATTTTTTAAGTGACATGGCTCGCAGACGTCCCCTGGGATGACGTGGACACAGGGGATATGTGCCACATGTCAATGAGTTTTGAACCTATGGAGGATTGAAATGTCAGTTAGAATGTGACACATGTCACCCTCCTGATTGGGCCACATGTCCTCTTCTAGTATCTCACCACGTGGCAATATACCATGCAGTCCAGAGACTGGGCACTCTAGAGGAAAAAGATGTGACAGTTGTGTTAGGTTGAGAAATCCCAAAGGCCCGAAGGCCGAAGTACATGTCTATCGTTGATCTCATAAGACACGCAACAGTATATCTAACAACAGTTCGGAGGATCGACACTCCGAGAGAAAGTGAAGGTAGAAAGCCTGAAACTCCTGAAGCCTGAAGAGCTGAAGCGATCCACATCTGTTGATCCATGAGAGACATGTGTCGATGAATCATCGACTTCGGGTGAAAACACTCTGGGAGAAAGTGAACGCGAAGAGTTTGGAACTCCCGAAGCCCGAAAAGCCAAAGCGATTCATAGTCATCGATCTACGGGAGGACACGCTTCGGCATATCATGAACTCTGGGTGGAATCGTTCCGGGAGGAAGCAAGCGGGGAAAGTTGAGACTTTCGAATGTCGAAGTCCCGAAGTGAACTAGAGTCATTGATTTGAGGTGGACGTGCGACACTTGATCTTGAACTTCAGGTATGGAGTACTTTGGGGGAAAGTAGGGTCGAAAGTGTCGAACTCTCGAAGCACGGAGTCCCAAAGTAGATCTCGATCGTTGATCGTGAATGAGAATGAGAACCGTTTATCTAGTCCTGGCTGAAGGTTCCAGAGTTGCGAAGTGCCACGAGGGATTTGGCCATAGTTCCGAGCCATGGTCACCTGGGGAAGTGGTTTGAAGGGAGTGCCTGTGAAAAATTAAAATTTTGTATCGGCTAAGGGATAACATGGGAGTGTTATATGATGCAGATTGATACCTATATGTTCTTCATGAATTGAGAAGAAAAAGGACCTGTAACATGGTTTGACAAATTTTGTTTTTCATATGCATAATTCTAACAAAATGGTCACTTACACATTTTGCAGAATTAAGGGGTTTAAACACGTCATCTCATAATGTGTATTGAAGAAATGGAAGAAGGAGAGGGAGCCTCCAGCCATGATAAGGAGGCCAAAGGCTAGAATACCAGAGTTGGTAATGTAGAGACAGATTCCAATGGACGCAAGGGAAAAGGAGAGCAAGAAACATTAATAGAAACTGTAAGAAGCCTGAAAATAGAAGTGCAAAGATACAAAGCAGAGAACGAGAGGCTGATGAGGGAGAAAAGTCAGATAAATGCTCGAGTGTTGCAGAGCTTAAATCAGTTGCAAAGTCAAGCCAAGAATGGATCAAATCAAGAGGAATAAGGCAAGTTTCATGAAAGAAGAGATGATCTTGGAAGACTTGGTTATTAGAGAAGTGCCAGCAGAACTTGTAGACATCACTCACCTCCTTACTCGGAAAGAAATTTGTATGCATCTGAATATTCCTTAAGCAGTCTAGAGGTGTCTCCTGTTAGGCACCAAAGAAGGAGACAAAATGTGGACAGTTTGCAAGGAGAGCTAAGGAAGCTCAAGCAACCATCCTTCGATGGTGAAAGAGAAAGGGAAGATGATGTCGAAGCATGGTTTCTTGGAATCAGGAGGTATTTTCAATTGCATAACTATTCATCAAACCTGGAAGCCAAGATTTCCACCTACCATTTACACGGGAAAGTTGCAATGTGGTGGGATCAACTGAAACAATTTGAACATGTTAATGAGAATAGGATCACTTGGAATAAGTTCAAGAAGTACTTCCAGAAGGAGTACCTCTCAGAGCAGTTGTATGACAAGAAAATGAAGGAGTTCTTCGAACTTAGGGTGGGAGGCATGACTATGGCAAAGTATGAGAAGAAGTTCTTAGGATTGTTAAAATATGTTGGGTTTATAAATGATGAAAAGGTAAAGATAAAGAGGTTTCTAAGTGTATTTTCAGCCTTTTATAAAGAAAATATTAGGTATGATATGCCCAAGACCTTGACCGAGGCCACCAGGAAGGATAAATACATGTATGAGCAAGATCAAGGAAGAGAATCCCTGCAGAAATATTGGAAGGATACGAAGAAGGAGAAGTTTGATCAGAGGAGGAAAGGATTCAAACCTCTCTTCAATAGGAATGAGCCCAATATAAATCATCAATATCAGTATGCTAAGGGTGAATCCAAGAAAGAAGACCCCTTGGGAAAAAGAGAAAGACCACCTATCCAATGTTGGGGATGAAAAGAAGATCACCTGTAAAAGGATTGCCTACATAGAAAGAACATAGTGAATACTGTGCACAACGTCCAAGAGGCTACAACAGTCGAAGATATGGGAATAATCTATGCATCTTTAGATGATTGACAAGAAGAGTACCAATCCAATATGATCGAGGTGGAAGGTAAGATCATAAATCAGCTTGTTTCTATTTTAATTGATTCAAGAGCAAGTCATTGTTACATTGATCCTAAAGTAGTGGATAGATTACATTTGGAGAAAATTTATCATGGAAAATCAAGTTTGGTTCAGCTAGCCACTGGAACAAAAAGGAGAATCCATGATATGGTCAGAATTTGTTCCATAAGTCTTAATGGCGTGAATACTAGTGTTGATCTAAATATCGTACCATTGGGGTCTTATGATAATCTAATTGGGATGGATTGGTTGGACAAGCATCGTGATGTCCTAGATTGTCATAGCAAGACATTTACATGTCTTGATGGAAATAGAAAACAGAGCATTGTGAAAGGAGTTCCAAGACCCATCTCTATAAGGGAGATTTCAGCCTTATAGATGAAAAGATGTTTTAGGAAAGGATGTCAATTGTATGCAGCTCATGTGAAAGAGCCAAATAATAAAAAGGGGCCAAGCCTTGAATATTTCTTGATACTATAGGAATTTGAAGAGGTATTCCAAGAAATACCAGGGTTTCCACCAAGAAGGGAGATATATTTCTCAATTGATTTAGTACGAGGAGTTGCCCCGGTATCAAAAACACCTTACAAAATGAGCACACCAAACTTAAAAGAATTACAAATGCAGTTGGAGGAATTGTTGAAGAAAGGGTACATACGTCCAAGTGTTTCACCTTGGGGAGAACTAGTACTTTTTGTCAAAAAGAAGGATAGAACCTTGAGGCTATGTATTGACTTTCGACAACTTAATAAGTATACTATAAAGAACAAGTATCATCTACCCAGAATTGATGACATCTTTGATCAACTAAGAGGAGAAAATATATTTTCAAAGATTGACCTGAGGTCGGGATACCATCAGGTAAGAATAAAGGAAGAAGACATTCATAAGACAACCTTTAGGACCAGGTATGGGCATTATGAATTTGTAGTGGTGCCATTTGGACTGACCAATGCACCAACTATCTTTATGTGCCTAATGAATGGCATATTCAAAAATTATTTGGATAAGTTTGTCATAGTGTTCTTGGATGACATAATTATCTATTCTAAGTCTGAAGAGGAGCATGAACATCACTTAAGACTGGTATTGCAAGTGCTGGGAGAAAATAAGTTGTATGCTAAGCTAAGTAAATGTTTTTTTATCAAAAGCAGATCCATTACTTGGGACACATTATTTCAAAGCAGGGCATAGCAGTAGATCCAGAGAAGATAGAAGCCATTAGGGGATGGCCAACACCCAGAAATGTGTCCGAAGTCAAATCTTTTATGGGATTAGCTCACTACTACAGAAGGTTCATAGTAGGGTTCTCTAATATTTCTCATCCCATCACCTCTTTGCAAAATAAGGGAACTAAATTTAAATGGACACCTAAAAGTGTGAAATGAATTTTAATATGTTGAAGGAATTACTTACTAGTGCACCAATGTTAAAGATTGTTGACCCAAATGAAATTTTTGTGGTATGTACATATGAATGTAAGGAAGGACTTGGGGGAGTCCTCACGCAAAATGGACATGTCATTGGTTATGAGTCCAGAAAGCTCAAGAAACATGAGAGGAACTATGCCACACATGACTTGGAGCTTGCCTGCCATTGTCCACGCCTTGAGGGCGTGGAGGCATTATCTCATGGGGAAGAGATTTGAATTAAGGACAGACCACTTTGGCATGAAGTATCTTTTTGAATAACCAACCTTGAATGCCAGGAAAACAAGATGGATGGAATTTTTAAGTGAATATGACCTCGATATCAAGCATATCAAAGGAAAAGAGAATAAAGGTGTCGATGCACTTAGCATAAAAGGGCATATCATGCATGCTACGACTGTTAGTATGCATCAGTCAGACTTGAAGAGAAAATTTTTAGATGATCTTGTTACAGATCAACATTACCTACAAGTAAAGGAAAGCTTACAGTAAGGAGATGTACAACAAAAAATAAAGGATTATGAGATAAAAGAAGATGGATTACTCATGCATAAGAATAGAGCCTATGTTCCTAGTTCCGGAGAACTAAGGAATTTGGTATTGAAGGAAATGCATGATGTTCCTTACGCTGGACATCCCGGTTACCAGAAAACAATTATAGCAGTAAGAATCCAATTCTTTTGGTCGGGAATGAAAAATGATGTAGTTGATTACATCGCTCGATGTATGGAATGTTAGAAGGTAAAGGTTGAGCATAGGCACCCAGTGGGTTTGCTGCAGCCATTGCCAATACCGGAGAAGAAATGGGAGGTGATAACCATGGATTTCATAGCTAAATTACCCAAGACAACAAGGCAACATGATGCAATCATGGTGGTGGTTGAAAAATTAACAAAGGTTGCTCATTTTGTCCCTGTAAAGACAACACATACAATGGCTAATATCACAGAAATTTGCATGAGAGAGATTGCTATGTTGCATGGAATACCTAGGAAAATTGTCTCAAACAAAGATACAAAGTTTACCTCCAATTTCTGGAGGGGATTGTTTAAAGGATTTGTAGAAATCTAAACTTCAACACAGCATACCACCCACAGTCAGATGGACAAACAGAGAGGGTCAACTGAATAATTGAAGACATGCCAAGAATGTATGTGATGGATAAGCCATCTAAGAGGGAAGATTACTTGCACTTGGTTGAGTTTGCATATAATAATGGGTATCAAGCTTCATTGAGAATAAGCCCATTTCAATCCTTGTATGGTAGGAAATGCAATACTCCAGTGAGCTGGGACAACCCTGAAGATAGAGTGGTACTTGGGCCAGAGTTTCTCAAGGATATGGAAGACCATATGGTTAAGATCATGCAAAATTTGAAGGCAACTCATGATAGACATAAAGTTTATGTAGATAAGAACATGACAGCTAGAGAATTTAAAGTAGGGGAGCATGTACTTTTGAAAGTGAAGCCCAAGAAAAGATCTTTGAAATTGGGTAGTTGTACAAAGCTGGCATCTAGATTTTGTGGTCCATTTGAAATATTGGACAGAATACGGCCAGTTTCATACATGCTTTCATTGACTGCTTCCATGAATGTGCATAATGTATTTCATGTCTCTTTACTAAATAAATATGTACATGACCCTAACCATGTTATTGATTGGCATCTGATTCAGGTAGAGATAGAGGGAGACTTTCGGGTTCAACCAGTGCGAGTATTGGATAGAAAAGTCAAAATGCTTTGGAATTGAGTTATAGAGATGGTAAAAGTTCAGTGGACCTACTATGGTCCTGAAGATGCTACTTGGGAGCATGAAGATGCCATGCGGTCGGAGTACCCGCAACTTTTTGAATAAATTTTGAGATTTTGATCTCTATTTTGTATATGCACTGAGGATTGTGCCAAAATAAGGGAGAGGGGATGTAACACCCCGAGTTTTGAACCCCCATTTTAAATAATGTATTTTTACAATGCTGAGAGGCCAGAGCGCCCAAACAATTATTAAAAGGCCACCGTGTCCAAGAAATGTAATGTTTTGATCATTATTAATAATAAATACATCGTTGGATGCTAGACGGACAAGGAATGGAGTTATAGGGGGCTATGATTCCACAAGAGAGGGGACTTGAGGGGCTAAGTGTTTATTCCTATTTAAATTACCCTTTTAAGGGAGGGGATCAATTACATGAGCTTCTTGGGGAAGACCAGGAGGTTCTTGATTCCCCACGAAATTACTTAAACCCGCCTCTAGTCTAATGGGGGGTTCGGATGATTGCTTGTTCGTTGATTTCTTGTTTGTTCATTCATTCTCTTATTCACTCATACACTTGGTCACTGGTTCATTCGTTCACTCACTTACTCACTCGTGCATTCATCCCATCCTTACCTATCACTCATTGATCCATCCTCATCGATGTCTTGGCTTGGGAAAGGAAAACAAACTTCTGAAGAGAAGCCATGGTATCCTTGGTTGTATAGGTTGTTGGTGTAATCCAACCATAACTTGAGGTCTACATGTCTGATATGTGTTGGCTTGTGTCCAGCTTTGTTCACAACTGTGAGTCCTGAGAGTTCCAGCATTGAGATTCTGGACCAGTTGTGTTGGAGCCCTGGAAGGGGAAGGACTGCCTGAGGGACTGCATGGTAGAGAAGGGTGGAAGTCCATTCTCTTGGGTGATGCAGGCTAGGTAGAAGAGAGGTGGGTACTTGGATTACTATGAGTGTTGGGAAAGCCTGTGAGAGATTGAGTGCTAACTAGTTTGGGAAGCCAAATAACACTTTGGAATCATCCTTGTGGATTCATAGCCCTGGCTCGGGGGTGACACTGTTGCTGATATTTGGAGCAGTAGTGTCTACGGTTGGGTGGAACATCCTTGGTCTGTAGCCAGTTGGTGTCATCTTTTATAAAGATAAGTGTTCTCTCTCTCTCTCTTGTGGTATTATTTATCTGTATATGAATGTATTCCGCTATGTATTTATTTATCGTTTAATTGAATCTTAGAATATGCATGCCTGTTGGTTATTGTTGTGCATGTCATTAGACCTTTTCTTTTATGCATCCTTATTAATTTAAAAAGGTATCGGCAAGAGAAGGAAGTCCAAGGGTGGGCTTGAAGGTAGCATACCCCAGCCTGTGGGTGGTTGTGGATGTTACAAGTTGGCTCATTTTTTCTATTGTCTAACTCCATGAAACTCTCCTCTCTTCATTTTTCCAACAACCTCCTCCTTCCCATTCGAATTTCTCATGTACACATGATGACAAAATAATTTAAATTCAACATCTTTCCTAGTTCCAAGAATGTAGGGAAGACAATTTGCTATTTTTTAGGAAATGATGGCTTAAATTGAAAAATTTGTTTTCCCCACTCCTCCTAACCTTTTTAAAGGCAATTCAGATTTGGAAATGGAGGAAGGTTCAAAGTAACATAAAGTAGATGATTTTAGGCATAAACCTCCATTATACCCCTCACCTTTCCCCTCTTGTGATATCATAGCTCTTTTAAACACTCAAGATCAACTGGTCTTTATTTTCTTCTTTATTAATTACAAAAATAAAAAATTACAAGATTCACAACACTATATATCAACCCTATGATAATAGTGTAACCAAAAATAAAATATCAATACCAAACATTTAACAATTTAATTACAAGGAGCAGAAAATAAAATATTCATACAAAACATTTAACAATTTCAATACCAAACATTTAACAATTTAATTATACCTACTCCAATCTGAACCCCAATGGTTGGAAGCGATTCACTAGGATATGATGATGGCCCCCCTTTTATACAGAATAAGTTGGATAAAGAGAAGCGCCCGCCATCCTCCTTGAAATGAAAAACAAAAAGGGGCCTTATATAATAATAGGGCGGTCCACGAAAGCCACTTGAATGCGATCGTAGGGGGAAGCTAGTTCTCCCCTCCCCCTTTCAAATGAAGTAAGGTAATCTTACACCCTTTCACTTAAGGCAAGCATAATTACATACGCTCGGATAAGGCAGCAGAAAATAAAATATTCATACAAAACATTTAACAATTTAATTACAAATATTTTGAGTAAAAATCAAAATATTAAAATTGTTAAACTTTTCATACAAATCTCAAAAACTCATCAAGAGCTTATTCAATAACAATCTCTTAATCAAGAGCTTATTAAATATGTAACGAACTTTCCTCCACTTTTTGGAATCCAACAACTTCAATGCGAAAAATTCAAATACCAATTCTAATTGATCGAGAGCTTTGATCGCATTGTTGAGCATTTATGTTGAAACTCTAATCATGTTTCAATTTTCAGGGCAATTCAACACAAATTTATCACAGGAATAAAAACTTTTTTACTACCACCTTTAACTTGTTTCAAAAAAGAAACGAAAAATCCGGATGCAAATGTTTAAAATTAAACCTTTTAAAATTCTATAATAGTAATAAAAGTGCAAGTTGAACTTAATTGCCTCTTAGTTTAAATGTTAAATTTAATTGTTATCTGTATGGCACGTTGCGGTATTTCAATTGAGAATTTCAAATTCGAGTGCCACAACTAATAACTGCATTTATTAATATAAAACAATTGCATTTCATGAACATTCGCAATCTAAACAACTTACATAGACCAGTAATCCATAATTTCACAGCATATTCCCTTTGAAATTTAACCGTCTTCCTCCGTGTTGCGCGGTATGCTATTATTAACAAGACACTTGCATAACATTAATTACTTCATAGAGCAAACAAAACAATGTTCTGATGACAACAATGACATAACTAGAGTGTTGGATAACACCAGTTTGAGATTCTAATAGACATGAGATAGCAGGCGTGGCGTGGCAATTGCCTCCAAGGGTACGGCCTTTTGGAGTGCCAGTCCAAATTTCTCGGTCATGTCCACCTGCTCGGCACTCATCCCCTTGGGAGGTGCCCACTCGAATGAGTGGATGAGCGACCCCAGCATCAGATGAACCATTCGACTTGCCAAGGGAAGCCCGACGCACATTCTTGTTCCTGCTCCGAACGGTATCAGCTCGAAGTCTTTTCCTCTGTATTCCACATGACTACACATCTCATCAACAATAAATCTCTCTGGGACGAATTTTAATGGCTCTTTCCAGATGTTAGGGTTCCTTCCCATGCCCCAAACGTTCACCAGTACTCGGCTGTGTTTGGGTATCACGAACCCCGCGATCTCACAACGCCTGTCTGCTCTGTGTGGGACGAGAAAAGGACCTGCCGGATGCAATCGGAACACTTCTTTCACCACTGCGCGAAGATAAGGGAGACGCTCCGTATCACTTTCTTCCACCCTTCGGTTGAGACCAACAACCTCTTCCAATTCGGCTTGGGTTCGTTTCAATTTCTCAGGATTGCGAATGAGCTCTGCCATCGCCCACTGTATTGTCTCCGCGGTCGTGTCACTTCCAGCCGAAAAAATATCCTGCAAAAGGAATTAGACATCACACTCTGTTTATTAATATTTTCACAATTAGATAGGGCTTCCGTGGGTATAATAGCTAGAAGAGATAGCTAAAGACTTACACTTAAGTAGCCCCTGATGTCAGTGAGAGTAAATTCATCGCTGCTCATGTCCAGCAGAACGTCCAAGAGATCCTTCTTACCATCATCACGTCTGTCGTTGTTTTTTGCCCTCTTTGCCAAGCGATCCTCTATGAATTTATCCATAACATCATATGTCTTTTTCCTGCAGATTACCATATTACGATAGACACCCTGTAGATCCAAGAACTGAAGACATGGGAAATAGTCGGCCAAATTGGGAGCTGTATGTAGCACCATCATTTTGGAAATAGCGTCTTTCAGATCTTTAGAAGCTTGTAAATGAGGATCGAACATGTCTTTACCAAAGACCATGTTGCCTATCAGATTAAACGCGGAGTGGAATGTAATGTGTCCGATATTTACACATTCTGATCCCTTCAGGTAGTCTTCAAAAATCTGATGAATCATTCTATGTGCTTGATCTCTTCTGAGATCTTGCAGAGCTTCTAGCCTCTTGACAGAGAAGATTTCATTGTTGGATA
>JZKD02S1599989.1:0-13822 GCA_000966675.3 Picea glauca
CCAAGTCCATAACAATTTTGATATCAAGCCCAACTTGGGCTTCTAGAAGGAGCCACATGGTGCCATTTGATTGGCCGACGTGGTGGCTTACCATTGGTCCATATGTCTCCCACTGCACTTGCCACATGTTCGTATGAACTACCACGTGTTAGAATATTATTGGTCCACCTATTTCCTACCACATACATATGCCACACCATCCATACGATTGACACGTGTTGCTTCCAGATAGGTCCAACTAGATGATGACTCGTCCAATTCTGGGTCACATGTGGCACACTGTCATGCTGCCATATCACCCTATTGAAATCAACATGATGTCCTCATGATCTGTACGGACATGAAACATGTCACCCTTGCAGTGGTGACATGTGTCACCTTTGACTTTGACTTTTTTCCTAGTTTGACCAGAACTTTGACTAGCCATAACTTTTGCATACAAACTTCGTTTGAGGTGATTTTTGAACTGTTGGAAATATATCTTCGAGATATACGCAATGAATTCATTTTCAAGAACATTTGAGACGATCAAATTTTTAGCATTTCTAGATCCTTCTGGACCTCTGTGAGCATTCTGGATCTCCCTTGATTCATATTTTATGAGTAGAACGAAATGAAAAAATATTATTATTATTATTAACACAAATACCCAAGGAAGAATAATAGAGATACATTAAAACTAGCTTCTATTTAATAAGGAAATATGTTGAAACTACAAAATGCAGACTGAAAATAAGCTTATTAGAATGGTGGCGGCTTACTTCTAAGAAGAGATGTGATGACTGTGCTCATTTGAAAGAAGATGATTACAATATTAGATGAGGAAATTTTTGTTGAATTTCCTCATATTAGATGAGGAAATTTTTGTTGAATTTAGCCCCGGGTGAGCCACTTGCCTTGGTGCAAGAGCCTCCCTGCATTGAGAACCTGATAAAGATGGATCCTCTGCTGGTGAGTGCCCTTGAACCTTGTTTCCACGAAATGATTAGTGGATTCACGTTCCATGTAGTCAAGGTTGATATTTGTTGGTGTCAATTGTACTACTATCTCTGAGGTGTGCAGTAATGGTGAAAAATATGGCCGAAGGAGATCCACATTGAACACTGGGTGCAAGCCAAGGAAGTGGGGAATGTTGAGCTCAAAATAATTTTCACCCACAACCTTCGTGATGGTGTAAGGTCCATAACGGAGTGGACAGAGCTTCCGATGGGGCCTTGTAAGGAGTTATTTATGCAAGTGTAACTAAAAATTTTCTCCCACCTGAAACTTATGTGGCACCTGATGTTGATCATGGAACTACCTGTACTTGGCATTGGACTTCTGTTAAATATTCTGAACCTGTTGGCGGATGTGATGGATCCGCTCAATGAACCAAGTGGCTTTGTCAGCTTCAGTTGGAGCATGTGACGATTCGATATGGGTGACCACAAGGGATAGTGCAACATCCATGGGACCCAATGGTTGAAATCCCAACCCCACTTGAAAGGGGTTGTGGGTGATGGAGCTATGTATGGCTCAATTGTAGCTATGATGAACATAGGAAAGACTCTCATCCCATGTGTGGGGGTTCTTGGAATTGTACATGCACATGAGATGCATGATCATTTGGTTGACAACCTCGGTTTGGCCATCTGTATGGGGGTGGAAGGCATTGGATTTGGTGAGCTTCATGTCCAGAAGTGACCAGAGGCTTGAACATAATGTGTTGAGGAAATGACTATCCCGATATAAGATAATGGTTTAAGGGATCCCAAAATGTACCCACACTTGTTCAAAGAAGAGCTTGGCAGTGGCCTTCACGGTGACGCTCTTCTTGGAGGTGGCCAGAATTTCCATCTTGGAAAAACGATCAACAACCATAAAAAACCAGTCATTTCCCCTCAAGGATGCAATATTTTGCTTACTAGTAAATTTGGGTCATTTTGCGATGGCCATTTTGATGCTCTTGTGACGTTATGTTGTGGAGAGTGCGACGAATCATGGGCCCCTCAAACATCACATCATATCCCGTCGAACGTGCAACGAACCTGGAATAATGTTGCAAGAGAGATGACCTATGGAGGTCGTCGCAAGAGAGATGACCTACGAAAGTCATTGCAAGAGAGACGACCTACGTAGTCATCACAAGAGAGACGACTGAGGATGATCGTCGCAAGAATGACGACTGAGGAAGATCGTCGTAGGAATGAAAACCAAGGAAGATTGTTGCAAGAGAGACGAACAAGGGCGATCATCACAAGAACGACAACATAGGAAGAACATCGCAAGAGATACTATCTATGATCTGTGAGGTTGCAAGATTGACGAAATATATCTATTTAAAAAATATGTATATATATATATTGAATGGAAGGTTAAAAAAGGAACAAAGTAGTTAAATTTGGCGAAGAAATAAATTAGAGTAGGCACTAGTAACTTTGATCACAATCCATCAGAATCGATGGCCAGGAAGCATCGCGGAATTTGAAGTTGCGCGGGGGATAATTTTGAAGGGTGGTCCCACAATCTAAACCACAATTTCTAACGAGGAGTACATGTCAGCATCGGTTTGATTGCAGAATGACAAGCAGGTTGTTCCAAAACTGCCAGTCCACATCTCTGGAAAGTGAAAAGTATAAAAGGTCGATTTGACATTTATATTTTTTATTATTTTGAAACTTGGGGACCATTGGAACACTATCGCAACTGCCATTTCTCTGTTGTAGCCCAGCTTTGCACCATCACATCCTGTTTCCAGGTATTTATCATGTCACCATGGATCCCATAGTATTATCAGTAGCAGATCAAGACCCTGAAAGTAATGAAGAAGCCCTAATTGATAGATATTTAGATGTATTTGAACCTAATATCACTATTTCCCCCATTTATGTGTCTAGAAGCAACTTGGATTATATAAAGGGAAATAATATTTCATTTTTAGAAGCAGTGCAGGACTCCATTGTCTCGTATGTTGTCAAGGTTTCTTTCCCATTTCTTGAATTTGTAGGTTGGTGTGCTGAGAAATATTCCCATTCAGAAAGGGTAATTGTCAATAAATAGGGGTCTCAAATCTTGTGTAGAATAGATAATCTGTCAATCTGAAAGTCACTCAATATCTCAGAAGCATTTTCCTTTAATTCTGAGCCATTCAACGAAGAAAAAGTGATTAGGGTTTACAGAGAATGCCATCCAGAGATCAAAAGACAATTTCTACAACAAAGCATTAAACTTGAACAAATGTTAGAGAGTTTGTCCTTACCAATGAGTATCAACATGATGGTCATTGAAGTTCAGTGGTTCTATTCCCTGTTGAATTAGGTCCTAGGTCTAGATAGTGATAAATATATTGTTGAAGTCATGCTTGGTTTTCTTTTGATTTTTTTCAAGTCAGAGTCTGGTTAGTCAATCCAAATTAATTTTGATAAATTCCCAACTGACACCATTGACAAGAAACTAGTGAATTTCCACTCTTTGAGACATTTAATATATTATACATATTTGTTAAAGGTTTTCTTAGCAAGTAACCATGGATAAATCCATGAATCAACTTTTGTATCTACTGAATGTAAAAGAATCATTTTTCTCATATTCATCAACAAGGTCATGTCAAGAATCTATTCTCTGATTTTCAATACAAGTTTACCCATAATTTTGGAGGACATGAAGATTCAACTGTAGCCAAATCCAGAAAACAGAATAGGAGACTTGGTACTTTTTTTGCATTCAACATTGATCTAGGTATATGGTTTCCATGAGTCTCCTTATCTGTTACATGTTTCCCTAACTCCCATGATTTTTCCTCTTGAGTTCATCATACAAAGAATTATCTCTAAGACAGAGAACTTCATCAAACTGCATAGATCCTCTAACATCAAATTCCCCTTTGTTATTGGTCCTTTTTTTGTTAAGTCCAGATCATGTTTATCCCAGGTTAAAGAAAAATTCAAATACTTTGGCTTTTTAGAAATACAAGGAAGAAAATATGATCCACATCAGATCATATCCAAGAGAATACATATGACTAAAAATGCACCTTATGAACATGATAATATGGAAGGGTTGGATAAACTAACTAATATGGAAGTGTGTATTGATGTGGAAGCACCATTGCAGCAATTCCAAACACAACAAGATCCTCAAACGTTGGTGATTAAAATTCCCAAAGCCAGTGTGTAAAACAAAAGAATTATTTTATAGACTATGGATATTGATGTTGAACAAACTGCTAAAAAGAAGATGAAAATTGTTCAGCCAAAGCAGATTGTAGATTTGGAAGATGAAGGAACTAGACATTAATTGAATTTGAATACTATGGAAAGTGGTACCAACATTGTATAAATTGAGGAAAGAAGTCAGTTTGAAAGTGAAGGCAGCTCAAGAGTTTTTCATAGTCAAAAATATTATTTTGATAAAGTACCTGATGCAGCTTATCAGTCCAAAGAAGACTTAGCAAAACAATATATTGAAAAGAGAAATGTGGCTTTGGGTGAAATAAGGGATTTGTTCCCTGAAGTAGAAAAAATTTCTCAACTGAAATATTCCTTGTTCACTGTGAGGGATATTGAAAATAAAAATTTTAATATTGGAGTTGCAGAGGAGGATAAAGTGTCAGAGATTAAAATCAAATATGACAATATAAGTTCCCTTGACAAAGTGAAATTCCACAAGCAAACCAATGATTTGTTGTATTCTGGTTATTTGAGTTTAAATTTGAAAAATTGATCTGTATGTACAAATAATTTGTAACCTGTAATGTAATGAAAAAACTTATTGATAGCATGAACTATTGGGAAGAATTCATTCCTAGTAACTGTGTAGTTTAGCTCAGTGGGAGACAAGTTATTTCTCACAAAATAAATGAAATAGGACTGTTGGTCCTCTTTCTGCCCCAATACTCCTCCTATTTCAGTGTTGGAGGAATCAATAGATATGTGAAATGGGAGAGTCCAGTTGGGCCCTCTAAGAACTGGTGCCACATACAACTTAGCTTTCAGGGCTTCAAAGGTAGTTTGACTCTACTCAGTCTAAACAAAATCAACAACCTTTATTAACAATCCAAACATGGGTGCAACAATCTTTGTAAAATTTTCAATAAACCGTTGGTAGTATCCAACATGTCGAAGAAAGATTCTCACTTCTTTCTGAGTCTTGGGGGCTGGAAGTCTGACGATGACCTCAATCTTTGCAGGATCAAATTTTATCCCTTCAGATGAAACATGATGCCCTAGAACCACTCCTTTAGTTAACAACATTTTACATTTTTCATGACTTAGAGATAGGTTCATTTCTTGACATATGATAAGGAATTTTTCTAAGTTGTCTAAGGATTCCTGTTAAGTGTTTCCATAAACTGTGAATTCATCCATGTAGACCTCCACAAAGTCATGAATAAGATCATCAAATATCCCTAGTACTACTCATTGAAATGTGGCAGGAGCATTACACAATCCAAACAGTAAAACCCTATAGGCATAGGTGCCCTAAGGACAAGTAAAGGTAGTCTTTTCCTGGTCCTCGGGTGCTATGAGAATTTGATTGTACCCAATGTACCCATCTAAAAAGGAAAAATACTTATTTCTAGACAAGGTATCCAGAACTTGGTCAATGAAAGGAAGAGGAAAGTAATCTTTCAAAGTGGCTTTGTTGATTTCCTGGAAATCAACAAAAATTATACATTTCCCGGTCACTTTATTTGGAACCACCACAAGCGGGGATACCCACTTACTGTCAGAGATGGGATAAATAAATCCGACATTTAATAACTTTTGGATCTCCTCTTTTACTATATCTTTGAGTGTTGGGTTCATCCTTCTCCGGGGTTGGCTAATAGGTGTTACTTCACCCTGGGTATATATATGATGGATACATGTGTCATGGTGTATACCCTTTATGTTAGTGTATTCCCAGGAAAATGCTCCTGATTGTTATTTAAGAATACTTACTAACTATTTTTGTTGGTCTGCATCTAGGCCGAAGTTTATATGTAAAAATTTCTCTGGACTAATATCATAGGGAATAGTATAAGATGTGGCAGACTCGTCTATCTCGAAGATAAAATATGTCGAAGAAAAAATGGATGGGTCCAATTATTTCTGAAATTATTCCCCAAACATGTACTCAAATTGGGGAAAAGATTGTGGAAAATCCACACATGTGATAGCAGAAATGAACTGGCTCAATACATTTTCCATTCTATGCTCCTGAAGTGCCCAGGCATGGTCACTTGGCAATATAGGTTCTTCCTAGTCCTCATTCTTGTATGAACACTCAATACACCATATATAATCCATGATAGGTTGAGCTGGAGGGTCGATGGTGAGATTTTGGATATAAAGTCTGTTTGAGATGGTCATTTCACCCTCTCTACAACCAATAAATGCATTGGCTATGGCTAGCCAAGGTATTCCCAAAATAACGGGATGGCCTTTGGTAGGATCCTTTGAGTGGATAAAAAGGAAGTATACTGGGTACTCTGATGAGGCTAAAGTAACTATGATGTCATCCAAAATTCCTTCGGGTATAACCCTAGTCTTATCTGCTAATACCAAAATGGTTGGGGTAGGTCTAAGAAGAGGTTTTAACTATAAATTATCCAAGGTAGTAGCGGTCATAACATTGATGGATTCCCCTAGGTCTATGAGAGTGTTCCCAAGGGAAACCTCATTAATGGTTATGGTCACTACGGGGTTTCCTGGATTCCGATATTTTGCTAGCTTCGACTACTCTGATATATACTCAAAAATTTCTCCTATCAAATGTACTATAAGAGGGTCCTTCTGCTTCCTACCTGGCTTCTTAATACATAATTATTTGACTACCTTACTGTATATTGGAATATCCTTAATGGCTTGAAGTAAAGGAATCTTGACACAAATGTTCTTCAATTCATTCAAGATGTCAAATTCTGGTTGGGTGGTAGGTTTCTCGATTACTAATCTGTCTGGATAAGGAGGGGCCTTCGAAATTTGTGAAGGTTCATTTTGGGGAAGCTTGGGTTCTTTGTCCTTAGGAATAATAGCATCTCCCCACCTAGTGTCATCTGCAGTTTGTTTGGCAGTTTCTTCTTCTTCTTCTTCCTGGATTACTACTGAAGGTCTTTGCCTATCCAAAACTTTTCCTGATCTTAGTTGAATCTTCTATAATGGAACATGAGTAATGAAATATGTTGGGAAGGCCTACATCTCAACATCATGAAGAGGTTGACTGGGCCAATTATTAGTATTGGTCACTGGTTGTACCGGTAATAATGTTGGTCTCAGGGATCTTGCATTTTGATATTGTAGCCACTGTTTTTGTGGAATAGGAGGTAAAGGTGGTGGAAAGAAACCTGCTAGAAGTCACAGAGTGGTCAGTGGAAACTGAGGATAAGGATGGTTGCACATAGGGACAGGTGGAGCTTGAGGATTTCTTTGGTTATGTCCTCCTCTCCATCCTTGAATCCAAGGATGTTGGTACTATGTAGACCATTTTTTCCAACCTGGTGAGTTCCATTATTGTTGTTGTTGATAATAGGGTGGAACTTGAGATTGTAGATCTGCGTATGTGGGATGGTCCCTAGGCCGCCATGGCCTCCTAGGTGCATAAGAGGATTTCCTAGAATCCCCACTCCTATATATGGCTAACAGACTAGGCAATGATGGACATTTCTTAGTTGAATGGTCTTCTGTGAAGAAGCCACAAACTAAAATGTTATCTAATGGGCATTCCCTTGAGGAATGCATCCTCCTACATCTTGGGCAATAGATGCTCTTTGCTACATTTTCCTCCTCCTGTTTCTTTTTAATTTTTAGGGTGTCCAAATGGGAACCTATTGTGCTTAATATACTTGTCTTGAAGTTATCTAAAAGGTTCCCTATCTCGGCTCTTGTGATACCACTTGAACTAATTGGTTTTAAGTTTCTATTATAAGGGTCCTAAACATTCTTTCATGTTTTAGCTCTACTCCTTGAGTAATTCTTATAGATTTCACATATTTTGAAAAATGGTTTATGAGAGATGTCACTTGATGCCATCAGGTTAAGCATCTCTAGGTATTCTTCTGAAATTCCCTTAAGGAAAAGAGCCCTAACTTCAGCCTCTAGGAGGTCATGGTATTTTCATTTATGGGAGATATAACCAAATTGTTCCATATAATCCTCGAGGGTTTCGTCTTCTAAGTATTGGATTTTAAAGATGTCATTACAAGACTCCTTGGTTTTGTAGTAGTCTTAGTATTTTTTAAGAAATATATCTTTGATGGCTTCCCAAGACCTAATATTAGATTCTCCCAACCCCATGAACCATCTTAGTGCAGAGTCCTTGAGGGTGGCAGGAAAGAGATTTAGTTTCTGGGCATCTTGTAAGTAGTTGTAGCTTCTACACAAGATGTTGAATTCAAATAGGAAGGTATCTGGATCTTCACTTCTTTTACCATAAAAGGTGGGCAGTGCTGAGAGAGGAATATTTTTCATGTTGACTTTGGGGTGGTGTCCAAAATTGGAAACCCGAAGGTAGTTTCGGTTTGGTTTCCAACCTCTTCTTCCTCCCCGTGATCCACATTGTTGTGATCCACTTGATCATCCACTTGTAGGTAGTTTTATCTTTGAATAAAACAAGGCTTCCCTCTGATGGAAAGGTCTTCCTACTGCATGGTTGTCTGGGACTCTACTCGAGTTGATTGAGGTTATTGGTGCCAAAGTTTCTGTGTAAATTTGAGAGATAATTATGTTGGATGAACTACCAAAAAAAATATTCACCTGTTCAGGGTCTATGATGTCTTCAAAGTTAGAATCTTTTGGTGGTGGTGTAAAATCAAAGGTTATATTGTTTGGTTCTACAGAAGACTCGAGTGGTCTTTCCTATTGTTCCACTATTACTGATGCTTCAATTTTATGTTCTATAGTGCTCCCTATCTTAGTTTCTTCATAGACTACTTTAGCTCTTTGGGTTGAGCTAGCTCTTGTTTTTTGGTATCAATCTGTGGAGTTTATGAGTGGAAATTTCCTTCCCCCAAAAAGGTTGGAAGGAACCTTGGTTGAAAAATCTAATTTAGATTTAATGTATCTACCTTTTGGGTCTCTAGGTCTATTCATGAAAGNCTAAAAAGAAGATGAAAATTGTTCAGCCAAAGCAGATTGTAGATTTGGAAGATGAAGGAACTAGACATTAATTGAATTTGAACACTATGGAAAGTGGTACCAACATTGTATAAATTGAGGAAAGAATTCAGTTTGAAAGTGAAGCCAGCTCAAGAGTTTTTCATAGTCAAAAATATTATTTTGATAAAGTACCTGATGCAGCTTATCAGTCCAAAGAAGACTTAGCAAAACAATATGTTGAAAAGAGAAATGTGGCTTTGGGTGAAATAAGGGATTTGTTCCCTGAAGTAGAAAAAATTTCTCAACTGAAATATACCTTGTTCACTGTGAGGGATATTGAAAATAAAACTTTTAATATTGGAGTTGCAGAGGAGGATAAAGTGTTAGAGATTAAAATCAAATATGACAGTATAAGTTCCCTTGACAAAGTGAAATTCCACAAGCAGACCAATGATTTGTTGTATTCTGGTTATTTGAGTTTAAATTCGAAAAAATGATTTGTATGTACAAATAATTCGTAACCTATAATGTAATGAAAAAAATTATTGATAGCATGAACTACTGGGAAGAATTCATTCCCGGTAACTATGTAGTTTAGCTCAGTGGGAGACAAGTTATTTCTCACAAAATAAATGAAATAGGACTGTTGGTCCTCTTTCTACCCCAATACTCCTCCTATTTCAGCGTTGGAGGAATCAATTGATATGTGAAATGGGAGAGTCCAGTTGGGCCCTCTAAGAACTGGTGCCACAGACAACTTTGCTTTCAGGGTTTCAAAGGTAGTTTGACGCTACTCAGTCTAAACAAAATCAACAACCTTTATTAACAATCCAAACATGGGTGCAACAATCTTTGTAAAATTTTCAATAAACCGTTGCTAGTATCCAACATGTCGAAGAAAGATTCTCACCTCTTTCTGAGTCTTGGGGGATGGAAGTCTGACGATGACCTCAATCTTTGCAGGATCAAATTTTATCCCTTCAGATGAAACATGATGCCCTAGAACCACTCCTTTAGTTAACAACATTTTACATTTTTCATGACTTAGAGATAGGTTCATTTCTTGACATCTGATAAGGAATTTTTCTAAGTTGTCTAAGGATTCCTAGTAAGTGTTGCCATAAACTGTGAATTCATCCATGTAGACCTCCACAAAGTCATGAATAAGATCATCAAATATCCCTAGTACTACTCATTGAAATGTGGCAAGAGCATTACACAATCCAAATAGTAAAACTCTATAGGCATAGGTGCCCCAAGGACAAGTAAAGGTAGTCTTGTCCTGGTCCTCGGGTGCTATGAGAATTTGATTGTACCCATTATACCCATCTAAAAAGGAAAAATACTTATTTCTAGACAAGGTATCCAAAACTTGGTCAATGAAAGGAAGAGAAAAGTAATCTTTCAGAGTGGCTTTGTTGATTTCCTGGAAATCAACAAAAATTATACATTTCCCAGTCAGTTTATTTGGAACCACCACAAGCGGGGATACCCACTTACTGTCAGAGGTGGGATAAATAAATTCGACATTTAATAACTTTTGGATCTCCTCTTTTACTATATCTTTGAGTGTTGGGTTCATCCTTCTCTGGGGTTGGCTAATAGGTGTTACTTCACCCTAGGTATATATATGATGGATACATGTGTCATGGTGTATACCCTTTATGTTAGTGTATTCCTAGGAAAATGTTCATGATTGTTCTTTAAGAATACTTACTAACTATTTTTGTTGGTCTGCATCTAGGCCGAAGTTTATATGTAAAAATTTCCCTGGACTAATATCATAGGGAATAGTATAAGATGTGGCAAACTCGTATATCTCGAAGATAAAATATGTCAAAGAAAAAATGGATGGGTCCAATTATTTCTAAAATTATTCCCCAAACATGTACTCAAATTGGGGAAAAGATTGTGGAAAATCCACACATGTGATAGCAGAAATGAACTGGTTCAATACATTTTCTGTTTTGTGCTCCTGAAGTGCCCAGGCATGGTCACTTGGCAATATGGGTTCTTCTTAGTTCTCATTCTCATATGAACACTCAATACACCATAGATTCACCATGATAGGTTGAGCTGGAGGGTCGATGGTGAGATTTTGGATATAAATTCTATTTGAGATGGTCATTTCACCCTCTCTACAACCAATAAATGCATTGGCTATGGCTAGCCAAGGTCTTCCCAAAATAACGGGATGGCCTTTGGTAGGATCCTTTGAGTGGATAACAAGGAAGTATACTGGGTACTTCGATGAGGCTAAAGTAACTATGATGTCATCCAAAATTCCTTCGGGTATAACCCTAGTCTTATCTGCTAATACCAAAATGGTTGGGGTAGGTCTAAGAAGAGGTTTTAACTATGAATTATCCAAGGTAGTAGCGGTCATAACATTGATGGATGCCCCTAGGTATATGAGAGTGTTCCCAATGGAAACCTCATTAATGGTTATGGTCACTACGAGGTTTCCTGGGTTACGATATTTTTCTAGCTTCGACTACTCTGATATGTACTCAAAAAGTTCTCCTATCAAATGTACTATAGGAGGGTCCTTCTGCTTCCTACCTGGCTTCTTAATACACAATTATTTGACTACCTTACTGTATATTGGAATATCCTTAATGGCTTGAAGTAAAGGAATGTTGACACAAATATTCTTCAATTCATTCAAGATGTCAAATTCTGGTTGGGTGGTAGGTTTCTCGATTACTAATCTGTCTGAATAAGGAGGGGCCTTCGAAATTTGTGAAGGTTCATTTTGGGGAAGCTTGGGTTCTTTGTCCTTAGGAATAATAACATCTTCCCACCTAGTGTCATATGCAGTTTGTTTGGTAGTTTCTTCTTCTTCTTCTTCCTAGATTACTACTGAAGGTATTTGCCTATTGAAAACTTTTCCTGATCTTAGTTGAATCTTCTGTAATGGAACATGAGTAATGACGTATGTTGGGAAGGCCTACATCTCAACATCATGAAGAGGTTGACTGGGCCTATTATTAGTATTGGTCACTGGTTGTGCTGGTAATAATGTTGGTCTCAGGGAGCTTGCATTTTGATATTGTAGCGATTGTTTTTGTGGAATAGGAGGTAAAGGTGGTGGAAAGAAACTTGGTAGAAGTCACAGAGTGATCAGTGGAAACTGAGGATAAGGATGGTTGCACATAGGGACAGGTGGAGCTTGAGGATTTCTTTGGTTATGTCCTCCTCTCCATCCTTGAATCCAAGGATGTTGTTACTGTGTAGACCAGTTTTTCCAACCTAGTGAGTTCCATTATTGTTGTTGTTGATAATAGGGCGGAACTTGAGATTGTAGATCTGGGTATGTGGGATGGTTCCTAGGCTGCCATGGCCTCCTAGGTGCATAAGAGGATTTCCCAGGATCCCCACTCCTATATATGGCTAGCAAACTAGGAAATGATGGACATTTCTTAGTTGAATGGTATTCTGTGAAGAAGCCACAAACTAAAATGTTATCTAATGGGCATGCCCTCGAGGAATGCATCCTCCTGCATCTTGGGCAATAGATGCTCATTGCTGCATTTTCCTCCTCCTGTTTCTTTTTAATTTTTAGGGTGTCCAACTGGGAACCTATTGTGCTTAAGATATCTGTCTTGAAGTTATCTAAAAGGTTCCCTATCTCGGCTCTTGTGATACGACTTGAACTAATTGGTTTTAAGTTTCTATTATAAGGGTCCTAAACATTCTTTCATGTTTTAGCTCTACTCCTTGAGTAATTCTTATAGATTTCACATATTTTGAAAAATGGTTTATGAGAGATGTCACCTGATGCCATCAGGTTAAGCATCTCTAGGTATTCTTCTGAAATTCCCTTAAGGAAAAGATCCCTAACTTCATCCTCTAGGAGGTCATGGTATTTTAATTTATGGGAGATATAACCAAATCGTTCCATATAATCCTCGAGGGTTTCGTCTTCTAACTATTGGATTTTAAAGATGTCATTACAAGACTCCTTGGTTTTGTAGTAGCCTTAGTACTTTTTAAGAAATATATATTTGATGGCTTCCCAAGACCTAATATTGGATTCTCCCAACCCCATGAACCATCTTAGTGCAGAGTCCTTGAGGGTGGCAGGAAAGAGATTTAGTTTCTGGGCATCTTGTAAGTAGTTGTAGCTTCTACACAAGATGTCGAATTCAAATAGGAAGGTATCTGGATCTTCACTTCTTTTACCATAAAAGGTGGGCAGTGCTGAGAGAGGAATATTTTTCATGTTGACATTAGGGGTGGTGTCCAAAATTGGAAACCCGAAGGTAGTTTCGGTTTGGTTTCCAACCTCTTCTTCCTCCTCGTGATCCACATTGTTGTGATCCACTTGATCATCCACTTGTAGGTAGTTTTATATTTGAAGAAAACAAGGCTTCCCTCTGATGGAAAGGTCTTCCTACTGCTTGGTTGTCTGGGACTCTACTCGAGTCGATTGAGGTTATTGGTGCCAAAGTTTCTGTGTAAATTTGAGAGATAATTATGTTGGATGAACTACCAAACAAAATATTCACCTGTTCAGGGTCTATGATGTCTTCAAAGTTAGAATCTTTTGATGGTGGTGTAAAATCAAAGGTTATATTGTTTGGTTCTACAGAAGACTCGAGTGGTCTTTCCTATTGTTCCACTATTACTAATGCTTCAATTTTATGTTCTATATGTTGATACTGAGAGGGGGGTGAATCAGTATCAAGTACAATTTAAAACCTTTTTCAACTTATACTTAAACCATTCAATTATATCCAATGAGAAATGAACAATAGTATAAG
>JZKD02S1599989.1:72488-86820 GCA_000966675.3 Picea glauca
GCTCTAGAGGCCTTTTTACAATAGACGGGAATGCCAAAAGTCATAGACATCCAAAAACCTAACCCTAGGAGATGAAGCGCCAAAAGTCATGTGGGCCCCGTTTGGGTAAGTTAATGCATCAACTTCCCGGGGTCGTAACTTTTGCATACGATATCCGTTTTAGGCGTGTGATAGCTCGTTGGAAAGGTATCATCGAGAAGATTAATTTTGGGGCCTCAATCATGCCTTTGGCTATAATTGAGAACCTATATCTAAAAAAACCTTCATTTAGGCCCTCAAAATGGCCCTGGAAGTTAAAACCTGCTAAAAATAGTAAATTGCCAAAATGGCCAGAAAACTGTTTTGAGCCATTTGGAAAAGGTGGGTGGCCCCCGATATCCACTTGGATCAGGGATGGGCTTGAAACACTATGTGTCCTTCCCTTGGAGCGACCTTGGGAGTGATGATGGTGTCTACCCACATTCCTTGACCTTCTTCCCTCAGAAGTCTAGTGACTCCCTATTCTGCTCGAGTCACTCTCCTTATCCAACTTCTTTTGTATTCTCTCCAAACTCTTTTACTTATTTATGTTAAATTCACCTTGTTTTTCCTGAACTTTTCTGAGCTTTCTACTATCTACTCAGTGAGTTTTGGCATCCTTTTGCAATCCTTCATTTATCTTATTCATTTTTCCCTCCTTATCTATCTCTTCTCTATGGCCATTGGAGTTCGATCCTTAAACTCCCAAATGAACATCCATCCCTTTATCTTCATTCTCTGAACTGGAATCATTATGTGCTTTCCCCATTTCTTTTCCCTCTATGGCAACTCTAAATGGTTATGGCACTCGTTAAACTTCTGTAAAAACAACATGCATACAACTAGAATTTGTCAAGTCATTATTCCTTAACAAATCCCATAGCATTCATAAACAACTTGATTCAAGAAAACGTTCAGTTTCCATAAATTTTTTGAGCTCTGCTCACTCTGTAGTGCACTCAGGCCTTAGCCCTTTTCTCTCAGTTTCCCAACCCATGCGACCATGGTTCATGACCAAGCACTAGGTCTCAAGTTTCTCTAATCATAACTTTGGGGTTTCGGGGTTTCAGTCCTGGAGGCTCTCACACTCTCTTCCCTTTCCCACTCTTGAATTTCAAACTTCCAACCTTTCTAGCCACTGAGCGCAAAACACAGTTGTCACCAACCAGGGTGGTGACACGTGTTTCTCTTGAGAAGGTCCATGTCACCCTAGGTGACACCCTCTGACCCCACTGCATCTACCTTTTCCTTCGGGACCCATTGGCACGTGGCACACGTCCCATGTATCCACGTCCATCCCAATGATGTCGGCCCGACCCACTACTTTGGCTCTTCAGGATTTCGTTATTTTGGGCTTCGGGAGTTTGTGCGTCAGCACCTCCCATTTCTCTCGGTTCCTGAAATGCCAATATCTCGGAGCTCCAAATCCAACGGTCCTAATTTCCCCATGATCTGATGACTTAGATATCATCGAGATTTCGCGTATCATAATTTTGTGTGTCGTGGGGTCGAAAGACCTTCCACCTTCATTCTCGTGATCCCCAAAACGTTGAAATCCTTCCTAGACCATTAATAGTCCAGATCTCTCCTTGATCAATGGTTGTGATCTAACCATGAATTCACGTTTCACGTATTCTCCCGAACTTGTCCTTTGACCTTTTCAAGTCATGAGTTAGTGAAAGGCTGATCACTCTCCACGCATCCCTCTCGATGGATGGTTAGGATTGTTGTGGATTTTCCCCTTGCAATCTCCGACATATGTGGATCTCTACTACGTGTCCTTTCCAATGGACGGTCTTGATGAAGTCGAGACTTCGCGTATCATCATATCCACACTCATGTGCAACTCCAAATGGTTTTAAACCTTGTGCACATTCCATGGATCCAACAGCTGTTGGTCCACACTCTCAGATCTGATGGCCTAGATATAATCTCTTCTTATCACTCTTCCTAAGTGTCTAGACGTGGATTTGATGGTTTAGATCTTCTTCGTACCGCTGATCTATGACTGCGGTTTTATTCTACTACTATTCCTCCTGAGCTTTGTAACACAACCAAGTAACCCCTTGGCACTCAGAAACAATCTAAGGTTTGAAATTATTCCTCCAGACATAATTTCCTCTTGAAACCTTAGGTCCAAAGACCACTTATTCAGCCCATCTAGGCTCAACGTTGTAACTATGGCTCTGATACCATATTGTAGCGTCCTCGACCATCAACTCACTAGCTATGCAACGCTACTATGTGAAAACATTCTCATTCTTATGTAGTATGCATTTAAATGAAGTTAAATGGCTTAACAAAGTAAACATATAATTACTGCTAACATACATAATTAATGGAAGCTACAGTAAATATCATCGCAACGAAATACATGATAATATTGCGAACATCACATACATGCATTTTAATTGAGATTAAACACATGCATATACTTATTTTTGAAACTATAGTAACTCGACCAACCACGTGCAGACCTTCCATGAACCTCTCATCCTTAGACCACACTGCTCATCATGCTCAATAGTGGGTCACCCCTGAGCTGGGACTAAGCTCCACCCAAGGCAAGGGAATCCTAGACTAGGTTGGGGTTACAGGAAAGCTGCACACATCAATCAAAAAGATTCTCCCTAGGAGCCTTCTTACACCCACTACACACAGACTCTCATTCCCCACATGCATGTTCCGCCGTGGAGTATACACCTTCACAAGCACAGTCCATCAGTGCTTCACCTCCCTTTCTAGGCCTCGGCAACAGGCCGGATCAAGAAGTCTCAGAGCTCTGTAGCTGGTGCTAGACTCTCTCTGGGAGAAAACTACTTCCTAGCAGACTCCCTCACCTGGAGATATTTTCTCACAGGCTTAACAACCTGCCTCTTCTACCATGGGCCTCACAACCTGATTTTTCCACCAGTTTCCAATTCAATTCCCGCAAGTTCAGGATGACAGCAACGAAAACAACTTAGGTTAACTCATAGGTGATAGTAGTAACAGGAATATAGGGTGTGGAAACAAGAAACAAAAATAGGCCACTAGAACACAGCTTGGTTCAGGTAACACCCATTTGCAGGATGCGTGACAAGCAATTCACAAAGAGTTCAAACATAGACTCTAGGGTTCAGATAGAGGTGTATCATTTTCTCAAGAAAAACATCACCGACTTTGGGTTTCAAAGTTGCGTGAGGCTTACAGAACTCAGACGCAGAGATTCCTTGGTTCAGACGGTGAACTATAGAATGGAAGATGAACCCCCATCATGGCT
The DNA here is from genome assembly GCA_000966675.3 of Picea glauca. NCBI lineage: Eukaryota > Viridiplantae > Streptophyta > Pinopsida > Pinales > Pinaceae > Picea > Picea glauca. Next base: position 75,769 of record JZKD02S1599989.1, read on the forward strand.
CAATTCTTGGGTTAAATTGCATGTGCCTGGGCTGACACATGTCGCCCATGAGGATGCATGTGCTCCATCAACATGCATTCCCTTTTTTCACACGTTCCCCCCTTCCAAGAACTTAGGATAGAAACATACATTTCACATAGCTTTTGGAATAATAATAAATTATTATTCCCAAGGACTTAAGCCCCTAATATTAGCCCCTAGGCTCAACACTTAGCCTCTCTTTCCAACCTTTCAACCCCTTCTCCCTTACCCATCTTGTGGAAGCTTAGTCCCCCATCACTCTTTCTTTGTGGTCAGTCTTCATGCAGTGATGTTTACATTTTTTTTAATGTTTTTCATATCACATATACAAAAACAGGCTCATGGCCTTAACACTTAGGCTCTCCGGCCTAATAAACACATAAGCCCACCAACTTATCAATACTCAACTCACTAGCCTACAAAACATGATTACAGTTTATAAACATGATTACAATAGGGCTTGTCCTTGGGGATATTACAAGTGGTATGTCATAATTGTCAACAACCCGAACATTATGCAAGGGAATTCCCACTTCCACCAGCAACATGTATGTATTGTCATGCATCGGACCATGATACAGAAGAATGTCTGAGACTACTAGTAAAGATTCAGGAAAAGAGAAACCAGAACAACCAGAATGTTCAGTGTATCTCAGTCAAAGCAAGGGATGAAGGACAGAACATCAACATAGTTACCCGCGGAGGAGCTAAAACAAGGGATGACACAGTTTGACAAAATCCAGTACAACACCAATGGGTGAAGAATAACGTCAAACCACGGAAGCAGTTTGACGTGCAGAAGGAGAAGGAGATATTTAAGCAAGCCTGACAAGAATTTCAGAAGGAGGACATGGCGACGACTTCAACTACGCAGCAAAGCAAGGAAGCACCAGAATACGAAATTCCTCTGTTATTGGATCATACCAACGAGATACATTCCATGGGACAAGTAAGTACAATCAAAGTATTTTTGAAATCATGTGTAAAAGTATTAAATTATCCATCATCTGTGAAAATTCTCGAAAACATATCAGAAAAATGTAGTATGGAGACAAAAGGGAAACTAGAACAAAAGATAGTCAATCACCTACATACAAAAAGAAGAACAAATAGGGAGTTCAAACTGAATGAAAACATTGGAGACTTCAACATGGGAGACATCATACTGGATCTGGGATCTGAGGTCAATGTATTACCAAAAAAGACATGGAAATGTATGAGGGAGCCCACATTAAGATATTCACCAATTCAACTAAAACTAGAAAAACAACACAGAGTCCTACCAATCGGTAGATTAAAAGGAGTGGCAGTATACCTAGATGGGGTGCACACTAAAGTAGATTTTGAAGTAATTGAAATAGTGGATGACATGAAACCATACCCAACGTTGCTTAGCTTGGATTGGGTGTTTGATAACCAGGCCATAATCAATCTAAAAACACAAAAAATGACATTTGAGTTAGGTGAATAAAGGGTCATCATGCCATTAGACCCATCAGAAGGGGAAAGCTTTGTAGAACCTACTTGCTTAAACTTAGAATAAATCAGCTAGTTGTACAGAACTACTGTGCACGATGAGGATTACGTAAACCCAACTGTAGATGGAGTAATCAATTGGTGGAGCATTACTTTATGTGAAACAAACTCAGATACCAGTTTAGAGAAATAGCAACAAAGGCTACACAAATTTTCCACGAGAATATACACACGAATAGACCGTGCAGTAAGATGGGTAGGTATGAAGATAAAGGAACCACCCATTTTCCATGGAATAAACAATCTGGAAACATTCTTGGCAGAATACGAAGATGAAGTTTCAGAGAACCAAAGACTGTTAGCACTTGACATAGCACTCAAGGCCGCACCAACAAGATGGTGGGGCACACACAAAGAGACAATCAAAGATTGGTACCAATGTAAGTGGTTACTGCACATAAGGTTCATCACACAACAAAAAGACAATAAGCAACCACAGAAGTATGATGGACATGGGGCACCAGCAAAACATTTGGAGACATGCAGAACACTGTGGAAATTGACACCCCAAGAGGAATAGCCCCATTATTTTGTACACACTCTAGAGGGAATACCAGGGAATTGGTATACAGACCAAGAACTACGTAGAGGAACTGCGACCTGGACAGTATTACAACATAATTTTACAGTTACTTTCTCATTTGAACATGAGATCCCAAACATAGACGCAACTCTTAAAAATATAAGAGGGGTGATATTCATCAAAGAAATAGAATTCGAACTCATAATAGAAGAGAAACAGAGGAATAGACAGACACTCAAGGAACTGTTGTCATGTTACCATGTGCACGAAGACACACCATAGGAAGATGACCCCCGCAATATTCAGATCGAGGAAGTGGAAGGTGAGAGAGAAGTGGAAGTTCCACCTATAGAATCAGAAGTTATTGCTGCGTCGATCAAGGTAAATAAAGTCAACATCGGGACAGATGAGAATCCCAAGATGGGCAGCATCGGAGATTACTGGGATGAACAAATGGTAGAAATCATAACAGAGTTACTGCGCGAGTACAATGACTTGTTTCCAACGACATTTACAGAGATGAAGGGTATAGCAGGAGAGCTAGGAGAAATGAAAATACCACTCATAGTCGAAGCAAGACCAATCAAACAATGACCATATAGATTGAACCCGATATACAAGCAGAAAGTCAAAGCTGATATCGACAGAATTCTCAAAGTCGGAATCATAGAGCCAGTGGAAGAATCTGAATGGATAATCCTGATGGTAGTTTAGGACAATAAACAAGGAGGAATACAGATATGTGTCGACTCGAGGAAGTTGAGCAATGCATGACTACATGACCTATTCCCTACACCTTTCACAGACAAAGTGTTAGAAAATGTAAAAGGACATGAATCTTACTCATTCACTGATGGATTCTGAGGCTACCACCATATTAAGATAGCACAAGAAGACAGATACAAGACCACCTTTGTGACAGAATGGGGATCCTACTAGTACACAGTCATGTCGTTTGGACTGAAGAATGCACCAACAATATTTTCCAAAGTAGTCATTGATGCATTTAAGGAATTCATCCACAAGTTTATAGAGGTATACTTGGGTCACAAACGGAGAAGAACCTTCGAATTTAGAAGACAACTTCCCAGACGCACAATTATTTTCAGTCCAGATCGTTGATGAATACTTTGCAGATATTATTTAGTATTTAAGCATGGGTACTGCGCCGCAGGAATATAACACCGCACAAAAGAAAAACTTGGTAGTCTGATCTACAGAGTATCAACTGATCGCGGGACATTTATACAAAATGGGTGCAGACAACATCTTGCACAGATATGTGTTAGAACATGAAAGACCAAGAGTGTTAGCAGAAGCCCATGAGGGGACAACAGGAGGACATTACGCAGAAAAAGCTACCACGTAGAAGGTATTGCACACAAAACTATGGTGTCCAACCATTCATAGAGACTCGAAGGAGTACTACCAGAGATGTGATGTCTGTCAAAGGGTAGGTAAACCCAACAGAAGAGACGAGATTCCATTAAGACCATAGATAAAATTGCAGGAATTCGATAAATGGGTAATAGACTTTGTGGGACCAATCCACCCACCAGCAAAAAGAACAAGAGCAAGATACATCATCACCGCGACAGAGTATTTAACAATATGGGAGGAAGCAACATCGGTAAAGGATTGCAGTGCAAAAACAACAACACAATTTTATTCAAACAAGTAATCACTAGATTTGGATGCCCAAGAATTTTGATGAGAAACCAAGGAACGCACTTCATCAACAGTACGATCAATGCTATGACCGAAGAGTTTGAAGTCCATCATTAGAAGAGTACACCATATCATCCACAGGCAAATGGCACAGTAGAGGCACTCAAAAAAATCTTGGAGAATGCACTGATAAAGATATGTAACATCAGCAGGGACAACTGGGACCTCAAAATACCGACAGTATTGTGGTCCTACAGGACCACGTGCAGAAAGTTGACAGGGCACACACCATTTAAACTGGTATATGTCTAGGAAGCAGTAGTGCCATTAGAATTTATAGTACCTAGCTTGCGCGTAGCATCAATTACAAACATGAAAAAACGAGGTGCAGTACAAGAGGAAGATTGGATATTAGCAGGATTTCACCAAGAAGTTCAAAAAGAAAGAGACAAGGATAGGCACAATAGGCACATCAAGAGTAAAACTTTCAAAGAAGGAGATTTAGTATTGATGTATGACAACAAATCGTTTCAGCACCCAGGAAAGCTCAGAATGCATTGGTTAGGACCGTACGAGGTAAAAATTGTCACCGACGGAGGAGCTGTACAATTGAAAGACTTATCAGGTGCAGAAATTAGAGGGATGATCAACAAGAGCAGACTGAAGTTGTATAAGGATAGTCGACTACCCACTACGTAGTAAGAAAAAAAAAAAAAAAAACACAAAATTTCATACAGTGCCAACAGAGGCAAAGTGTGCTGAAAGAAGAAAAAACACGTACACTTAGGAATAAAAACTTGGCAAGGATAAGGATAACAACCAAGTCAAAGGGGAAACAAAAGGGAAACAAAAAACACAAGAAAAGCGGTATGAAAAGATGGAGGGATACATAATTGAATGACGGAAAGGATCAATGGGATGCAACATTAATTGCACCAACTGGAGACGACAAGGGAGAGTAATGGAAAGTATGAAAGAACCAGAGGTGAATTGAACCCATAATTAAGGTAGCATCCTCGACAAGATTCATGGGATGTCCATACAACACACGAACATGGGAGAAAGAGCCTATTTGCAAAAAGAGAACAGACAAAGAGCGATAGAAGCAAAGGAGCAAAGAGCGGAGTACACAGAGTTCACAGAGATCGTTCAAACTCAACAAACATTTGACACTCACCACCATGGCACCACCAAAGCAAGCAGAAGCAATCAAGACTGCCAGACAACCCAGAGTTCAAACTAGGCCATGGGTACAATTGGAAGAAGGCGAACAACAACCTCCAGAGGTCGTTAATGTCGACAAAATCCCATCACCAGATACAACACCAGTGAACCCCACACCTGTGGTGGAAGAGACCCAACATCCAGTAGCGAAGGACATGAATATAGATATGCTAGCGAAGACACAGGAACAATAGAATCATGACGTAGAAACCCTGAAGGAGGTGCAACCAGAGAACACCGAAGCAACCCCAAGAGTCAATGGCACATTGACGAATCAAGAAGTAACAGTCGAGTTGGACGAGTCTCAAACAACGGTGTTAGACCAACCACTGGAAGGAACAACAAAAGATGTCACGGATTGGCCAGAATGGTATGACGAAGTACAAAGAATGGCTGCTGGAACCTCCATCCAGCCACCACTGAAGAAAGACAAACAACAGGTACCAAGGTCACCTCGCAAGCAACCCATCACAACCCTTGTTTTGTTGTGTAAACCAGATGGGGTACAGGTGAGACTAGACTTGCTGGGTCATATAGAGAAGCTCAAATACTCAGATCACGATGTGGCAAACACAGACAAGTTTCCAGAATTCGTAAAGAGGGTATACCTATAGACTATGGGAGTGAATGCGGTAGGGGAACCAATTGAACAACCACTCCAATGGGCAACATGATTGGAGAAAACAAGGATTTTAGGTCTGCTGAATCTACCACACTTTGGAAAAGGATAGTACGCAAGTGGTTACGTCAAAAAATTGTTAGCAGTCACACATGGTAGAGACATTTGGTTGGATAAGCTCGTCTCCATAGACGTAGAACTTATTGCGCACATCACATGGTTACCAGCTAGGGGCATGGATCCTGTGCAATTCGTCGATGATAAGAAAAAGGAGAAAGCACTTGTGGAGGAAATGAAGAAGAAATATAGTATTGACATGGGAATGCGAGGAATCATAATCAAAAGGATCAACGATGCCGCAACACAGATGGTTGCAAATATCTTGGTCTGCAAGCTGCTGTGAATGTGTCGCATGGAGGAAGTTTCGGCTGGGGTCATCATAGTTGTAGCTCAGTGTGCCGAGGGAAGATCAGTTAGTTGGGCAACATATCTCATGGATTTGTTTTTGGATGACTACAAAGATGCGTAGGATCTTAGAACAAAATTTCACTACTCATTGTTACTCCTATTGATAGCTATCATAGGATGGAAGGAACCGAATTACACATTCTTTGGCACTAGACCCAAGCCGAATTATGGAGCGAGGTATTTATCACTTGGAATTGCATCATATGCCAAGCACAAGAAAATGAACGCAATTGTATTCGAAGGATACCTTCACGACCTACAAGAATCCATCTCCAACATGTGGAGAATAACACCACAGGTTGTCGCACAATATCAAGATATCGCCAACTTCAGGACCACACGAGACATGATGTAGATACATGAGAGGAAGGACCCCGATAAGAAGTGGCTACATATGCACTACTGTATCACAGAGGGAGACATCGACATGGTGATCAAAGACTGGGAGGACGAGTGAAAGATTCCAGTCCTCATCCAAGACTTGCCAGAAAGAAAAGCAGAAGAGGAGGCAGGGCATGGAGAAATACAACCTCAAGAAGTCCAAGTGCCTAAGAAATGAAGGACGGGCTAGAAAAAAACAAATAAGACAAATGAAGGGACATCTAATACAAGGACCTAAAAGGGGAAGAAGGATAACATGCATCCGGCCCAAGAACATCAGGAAGAGGTCGAGGCCGTGTAAGGGACCACACCAAGTCCCAATCCACAAGAGCTAGGCTCAAATAAGCGACCAGTCATTCAGATGGGAGGCAGGCACAATGAAATGAAGGCATAAAGGACACCTCCATAATATATTATTATGGAGGACAATGGAGAAATGATAGCTCGAATGGTCCAAGATTGTATAGCTGAGGATTTTGACAATGTTGCGCACCACAGGGATAGGATTCAGGAGGAGCTGGTAGACATGCTATAAGTCCTCAAACAAATTGGGGAAGCGTCGACAGCATGCAACATGCAAATAGGGCCATCAACATTACAGAAAGAGGAAAGACTGGAAGAAGGAGACTGGGATACAATCCATACAATACCGCATCCAAACATGACATTCCACATTACACCTAGTATGTTTCATATGGACAAGATCGTGGGACGGACACCCCTGAAAGACTTAGCCAAAACCCAACTGGTATTTCCGTGGATACCATCCAAATCTCTACACAGGTTGTAGGTCAGCGTCACCCAAGAGGTATAGTCTTGTGCACACACATATTTAGCCGAATTACAAAAAGCAACGGAGAAGAGGGATGCGTTGGAAATAATATGCAAGCAGGATAAGTTTGAAACCCAAGAGGAAAGGGAGTGCATGAATAGATTGGAGCAGAAAGTGGCTGGAACTTATGAAAAATTCCAAACATCACGCAAAAGGATGAACTCATAGCAGCGAAAAATATTGATCAGATTGCACAGAAAATTGATCAATACCAGAAGGAGGTCGAGAATCTCTGAGAACAACTCACACCCACTACTCCACTAGCAGTGAAGGAGAAAATAAAGCAGGAAGCAGTAGAGAAGCTACAGGAGATCAAGTGACAGGTGAGCACAACAACCGACTTGTTCGAGAATGCAACACAACTTTGGACAAACCTAGAGGAAGACCAGGAAGTCCAAAGGTGGGATAAGGAAGAAGAGAGGATAAGCACAACTATCCAAGACCTCAAGCAGAGGCAAAAAATAATGCCTATCACAGAGCGCATCAAAGGAGAGTAGGAGATGAAGAAATTGCAGGCAGAACTAACCACCGTGCAAACATAGACAAAGGAGCATTAGGATCAAATGGAACCACTGCAAGAGCACATGGAAGAAGTTCTTGCATAGGCAGAGGAAGCCAAGGAACATATAGCACAGATTCAGGTAGAATGCGTAGGACTAATCAGGGATGAAATTGCAACACATATAGTAGACACACTCAAGGAGAAGATCGCGCAGGCGTAGACACAAGCAACAAATCTCGAGGAAAAGTTCCAGGTGATCACCAAGGAGATCGACAAAGCGCACAAAGGTTAGGTGACTCAGGATGAGTCACATGTTAGTGTTCGGAGCCTCTTGGAAACAAAATAAAGTGAAAAACAAGGCGATTTTGGGAAAGAAGACATGCATGAGGAAAGAGACACTTGGAAGGAAGATCAACACGCATGCATGCATGGAAGACCTAATGACGGTAGGGCTAGGATTTTTATGTATTGTAATGGCTGAAGAGCCAGAAATGTATAAATATAGTATCTAGGTATCAAGGAGAGGGACACAGTTGTTGTAATGAGCGGGTTATTAAAAAGACTAGTCATTATTTGTAACGAGTCGATATGTAATATTTTGTTGTATGACCTATTTTTGTAAGCTGTTGAGCTAGAGAGGCCAGGGGAGGGTAGATCTTGAGGGTTAGATCATAGGTTGAGGAGCCTAGTGCGATCTAGTCTACCTCATGATAGATCTTGGCCCAGTTGAAGGGAATTGTAAAGTGCACGACGTTGTGATGACAAAACGACGATAATAAAAGAGTTGAGAGCCAAATCTTTGTGGACATAGCCCATGAGGGGGTGAACAATGGTAATATCTATGTTATGTTATTGAATGCATTTATTTATTTATCATATCAATAGATATAGATGGGTTAAATGAATGAGTCATTATATTTCTTGCATTTATCGAGAATAATGGTATACTTCTTTAGTAAGCTACAGTAGCACTCCCTATACACAATTATTAGATCTCCCACTCAATCCTAGGCTATAAACACCTGAGTATTGCAACCACCCATTAAGACTATCTCGGGTGAGATGGCACGCGACACCCTGTGCGTTGCGTTTCCTTCTGGTTTACCAGGAGGGTCGATAGTTTTATAGGCTTTGTTGGAAACCCGAACAAACATGAACCCTGGGGCAATAAAATCATAAAGGAAATAAGACAGTTAACCCAACACTTATGTCGACGTAAGGTACAGGCTACGATTGGGGCCCTGCACCCTATTTAATGGGAACACATCTCGAGTTTGGCACAAATCTCAAGGTGTGCATGGATCCCAATAGAAGGTACAATACAAATGTCCCAAAGTGCATGCCAAGAGAAAATTAGATTTAGTGTTGCATAGATTTATGTGCCATGGAGTACCATGTCCAAACATAGGCATGTTTATACTCATTCTTCTTGTTTTCTCGAGAAGAGCACAATGGTGATGTTATTTTTGTGCTAATATGTTGTCTTTGAAAGTCTTAGTCCAGATTTCCATTAATGAGTGTCATAGTGCATCGTTTGGCATGTAAAGAAAGTGAAATTGAGGTAGTTCATAATATGGTCGGCTTATACTCATTTTTCTCATAATTTTGCAAGGAATTCAATGGTAAACTCTATATCTGATTTTTGAGTAGAGGAATTGAAGAGAGACTTCAAATTTGGCTTTGTAAGTCCATTTTTTATTGTAATTTGACATTTGAATTTATGAGAAGCARTATCACTATTTAAAGGGAACTCAAAGATGTAGTACAGTCTGTCATCAMTATTGTATATTTGAGTTCTTTTTTCTTTGTGTTATCTAATTAATCTTCAATTTAATTATCATTTTATGATATTCTTTATAATAAGCACATCATCATTTGTTCTGCAAATCACCTCCATACGATCAATAATTATTTTGAATCAAGTTAGATGCTAATATGGGTTTTTAAAGATTAAGATTGGTATCTAAGGATTTTTGGATCACTTTCCACGTTGGTCAAGGAGCTTCGAACACAACTGACAAGGAAACAAGTTTTCCAAAAGGACGTCATGGGGAATTTTGACTCCCTATGTTATTAGTTTTCCCTACCCTCACCTCCTGTTTCTCCTCCTCATGAACCAGAATATGAGGAAGATACAAGAATGAACTAGAAAAGAGTGTTGTGGGTGAACCCATTGGCAGGACCTTCAAACAATTTGTCATGCCAAAGTCATTGTGCATGTGGACACCAAAGTGCAGGATGAGGCTTCCCTGGCCAGTCGCACCAAACTCCTGGATGTCGTTGAAAGAATAATCTCGGGTATGTCTGTCAAGGTCAACACAACTAGATGTACATGCACCTAACAAGTTTCAATTAGTCATAGAGCGTCTTTAGGACTTGGAGTCACAAAACCTCACGCTTCATATACGTCTCCAATAGTCAATACTAACATATATTGAATTACAAAATAAGATTGTGGTGGTCAAGGAAGAACTTCAAAAAGGCTAGGCACAACTCAAATATTTTTCAGGGTTGGTGGAGTACAACTTCATGCTTTGGAATCACCTTCAAAATCCCCCATAGATCATCGCCATTGATGAACGGGTTTGTGCGACCGAAGCATATATCACCTAGTAGAAACATATCTTGCACCATTGTGATGAAGACAAGTCCAAATCGTCCCCAAACCCCTCCAGTTGGATCTGGTATTTCTCCCTAAGTTTCTCCCCTTTAATAGATGAATGGATATGTTGGTGACCAATATATCATTACCTTCGATGGTTGGATCAATCAACTGAGACAACCGATTAACCTCCATCATTTCTTCGTTAAAACTATGAGGCCCATCTTGAAATTTTCTCAACTTGCAAGAGTGATTAGAGTTTATAGTATTTTCATCCAAAACCTCTAACGGTTTCCATGAATTTTCTTTCTATAATTTTAGCTCACAATCATATAGGATCTGAACTACCTTATGGCATCGAGCACACATTAAAGGCATATTAACATAACCTAGCACCTAGGAATAGGAACTATCCCCAATCTCCGGTGAGATTGTCTCAAACATACCTTGTTGAGGGTCAAGTTCCACCAATATTTGAGCCACATAGAAAAATATACAAGTTTCATATCTGTTTTCAGAAGCTATAAACTTCCCCAATGCTTCACCAATAACATGCATACTCGATTCTGACCAGAATTCTAGAGGGAGGTTTGGCAGTTTTAGCCAAGTAGGAAAACTAGTCACTATCTAGGATCCTGGTGTCAAAAAGAATATTCCAGGGTTTAACACATAATAA
>JZKD02S1599989.1:129181-170713 GCA_000966675.3 Picea glauca
TCTGGTTTGAAACATCGAAAATAGAAATGGATGCGGTCTATCTGGAAGATTCCTTAAACATTCACACTACTCGCAAAAGTCTTAAATCTGAGAAACCAATTAGACAGTTTACAAATATGCAATGGGCATCGTTCTCACTCATCACGGCCACCCTATGGCCTATCATAGTGAGACACTATTAGATGTTGTCTATAAGTACCCTACTTACGACAAAGAAATGTACTCCATTGTGAAAGCCTGCCGCTAGTGGAGACATTACATTCTTGGGAAGGAGATAGTCATCCACATTGATCATAAGCCACTGCAATTCATGCAGACACAAGGAAAAATGTAGAATGATCGCCATCAAAAGTGGTCCACATACTTGCAGCAATTCCATCTCAACATCAAGTATAAAACAAGAAGCACCAATCGTGTCGATGATTGCCTCAGACCGCCAGTCGCGACATTCAACACGGTGTTATACTCTTGCGGCCATGAGACCTCTAAATGGCCCCAACTCTATGAGACAGACCTAGACTTCGCCACCACCTACCAAATGTTGGGTGCAAATGTAGTTGTCGATAATTTCCATCTTCAGGATGGGTTGTTTTGTCATCTAGGACATATCTGTGTTCCATCAAGTGAGCGAGCGAAGCTGATCTCGGAAGCCCACTACAGTCGGGTGGTAGGACACTTCGGCATCAAAAATACAGTGGTGATGCTACATAAACATTTCTACTGGCCAAAACTTCAACAGGAGGTCAGCAAGTATATCAGGTCCTACACTTCCTGCATTACTGCCAAACCGACCACTAAGAAACAGGGCTTGTACACCCCTCTTCCTACTCCTGATAGGTAATGGGAATCCATCTCAATGGACTACATGTCGGGCCTCCCATCCACCAAGCAGGGAAATGACTGTGTTTTTTTGGTTGTTGATCACTTTTCTAAGATGGCGATTATAGTTGCCTTCAAGAAGAACATCACAGCAGAGGCCACTACCAAGCTCTTCTGTGAACGAGTCTGGGTACATTTTGGAATCCCACAAACCATTGTCTTAGATCGGGATAGTCAATTTATCAACATATTCTGGTTGATCCTCTGGTCACCACTGGACACCAATCTCACCAAATCCATGACCTTCCACCCCCAGACAAATGGCCAAACCGAGGTCGTAAATCGAATGATTGTGCATATCCTTTGCATGTCTAATTCAAAGCACCCTCACACATGGGATGAGAGCCTTCCCTATGTCCAACATAGCTACAACCGAGCCCTTCATAGCTCAACTGGCCACAACCCCTTTCAGGTGGGGTTGGGATTCAAACCATTGGGCCCATAGATGTTGCACTTCCCCTTGCGGTCACCTCGACCGACTCATCTCCTTCTCCAACTGAAGCCGACAAAGCCACTCGGTTCATTGAGCGGTTCCAGTACATTCGCCAACAGGTTCAAGATATCCTATAGAAGTCCAATGACAAGTACACGCAGCGCCATGATCAACATTGGATGCCACATAAGTTTTAGGTGGGTGACAAAGTTTGGTTGCACTTGCAGAAAGAACACCTTATAGGACCCCATCAGAAGCTTCGCCCACTCCATTATGGGTCATACGCCATCACCAAGGTTGTGGGGCATAATTATTTTGAGCTCAACATTCCTCCTTTCCTTGGCCTGCACCCAGTGTTCAATGTGGATCTCCTTCACCCTTATTTCCCACCATTATTGGACACCTAAAACATAGTAGAACAACTGAAACCAACAGATCTCAACCCTGACTGCATACAACAGGAATCCAGTGATCATATTTTGGACACACAGATCAAGGTCACTTGACAACAAAGGATCCAACTTTATCAAGTCGTCAAAGCAGGGCAGCTCCTGCACCAAGGCAAGTGGCTCACCCGAGGCCAAATTCAGCAGAAATTTCCTCATATGATGGGGGAAATCAACACAATGAAGACCATTGCTTCCTAAGGAGAGGGGATTGATCTAGGTGGATATCGGTGGCCACCCACCTTTTCCAACTATCTCAAAACAGTTTTCTGGCAATTTTGGCAATTTCTATTTTTAGTAGTTTTAACTTCCGAGGCCATTTTGAGGGCCTAAATGAAGGTTTTTTAGGATTGATATTCTCAATGATATCCAAATTCATAATTTATCCCCCAAAATGAATCTACTCGATGATACCTTTCCAACGGGCTATCATATGCCTAAAACAGAGATCATATGCAAAAGTTATGACCTAGGGAAGTTGATGTACTAACTTACCTAGACAGGGCCCACGTGACTTTTGGCGCTTCATCTCCTAGTATTAGGTTTTTGGATGTCTAGGGTTTTTGGAATTCCTGTTATTGTAAAAATGCCTTCATAGACTCATTGTAATCTTGTTCTTGTGAATGAGCGAAACTGTCACATCTCTTCTCAGAGATAAGCTGCCACCATTCCAGCAAGCTTGTTTCCGCTGCATTTTACAGTTTCAACTTATTTCCTTATTGAATAGAAAACCATTTTTACTGTATCTCTGTTATTTTGTGTTAAGCACCTGTTAATAATATGAATTCATTTCGTTCTGCTCATAAAATCCATATCAATGAAGATCTTGAGGCCTTTCTCTGTGCTATCTCTATCATCCAACAGGAAATAAAATACTATCAAAATGCATTTTGTACAGCCATAATGCAAACAATCCATTGTAGACTTTGTATCAATAGCATAAATATCATGTTTACTTCAGGCACAACAAAATTTTATACCCCAACCAAAATAGAGTGTCGAGCTACATTTCTGGTTCGATTTGCTCAAATGACAAAAGGGAAAACAGGGAAAATCCAAATCGAAATGCAATTTCTCATAGCCAGAGTGTTTTTTAAAAACAATGTTGTAAACTTTGGAGAACAAATACATTTTGCATGCAAAATCCTAAAGCCAAAAAAATGATTTTAACTCAAGAAGAGATTAAATTTGATGAATGAAGAAATAAAATCCTCATACCTGTAATAGTAATGCTAAGGAAACCACAAAACACAACTCCTTTTCCCCAAGGGACGAAAATGGTGGAGTTTCTATTTACCTGAGCGCCCAAAGAAAATACCAAAAACATAGTAAATGTGGCATCCTCGAGATAGGGTAAGAATGACGTGCAATAAATTTATGTCACTTCCCATCTCCCATATATTAAATGTCATCAACCACAACATAGTGAACCACGCTTAGCTTCCATTGACCCTTCACACACATGTCTACTATCTTGGCAAATTTACCATACAAATTTCCAATATCAAAAGTCGAGTCCAAAACAAACACATGGATCCACAACCTATATAATTTTCCAATGAAGAAATTCCATACCACATGACGACCCATTGTCCAAATATAACATAAGTTTGCATGCAATTTGCGCTTAGTGTTAAAGTCTACATGTAGCAAGGGAAATAATTTCTAGCGACATAAACATTTATTTTCAAATCAAATTAATAACCAAACATCTATAAATTGCAAATAGAACCAGAGTCTTTGTTTTGTTCTTAATTGTGAAATTGTTCCTGTAATGCAATCATAGGTGAAGCTTGGAGNTAACAAGATTAAGGCCATGATGGACTGGACGATTCCCAAAACATTGAATAATATTAGAGGATTTTTGGGGTTGACAGGTTACTACCACAAGTTTGTTCGAAACTATGGAAGAATAGAAACACCTTTAATGGAATTAACTAAGAAGGATGAATTTTCATGGAATCCAGAGGCAAATCAAGATTTTGAACAACTTAAAGAGGTGATGTGCAAATCTCTTGTCTTAACCACACCAGAATTCACAAAAACATTTATTATGGAGTGTGATGTCTCAGGAAATGACATTGGTGTTGTTCTAATGCAAGAAGGAAGGTCCCTTTCTTTTAAAAGCCGGCCACTCAAGGGAAAGGACTTACACAAACCCATTTATGATAAGGAAATGATGAAAATACTGCATGCATTGAATAAATGGTGCCCTTACCTAATAGGTAGGCACTTCAAGGTAAAAACATATCATGACAGTCTTAAATAATTCTTGGAACAAAGACTATCTTCAGAAGAACAACAAAAGTGGGTGACCAAGATGTTGGTTATGATTTTGAAATCATATAAAAAAAAGGGAAGAAAAGTGTTGTCGCAGATACACTCTCAAGAAATGATGAATGATCCAGGTGGATATCGGTGGCCACCCACCTTTTCCAACTAGCTCAAAATAATTTTCTGGCAATTTTGGCAATTTACTATTTTTAGCAGTTTTAACTTCTAGGGCCATTTTGAGGGCCTAAATGAAGGTTTTTTGGGATCAATTTTCACAATGATAACTAAAGTAATTATTGAGCCCCCAAAATTAATCTCCTCGATGATACCTTTCCAACAGGCTATCATACGCCTAAAACAAAGATTGTATACAAAAGTTACGACCCCAAGAAGTTGATGTACTAACTTACCCATATGGGGCCCACATGACTTTTGGCGCTTCATCTCCTAGGGTTACGTTTTTGGATGTCTAGGGTTTTTGGAATTACTGTTTATTGTAAAAATTCCTTCAGAGCCTCATTGTAACCTTCTTCTTGCAAATGAGCGCAGTCATCACATCTCTTCTCAGAGATAATCTGCCACCATTCCAACAAGCTTGTTTCCGCTGCATTTTACAGTTTCAACTTATTTCCTTATTGAATAGAAAACTAGTTTTAGTGTATCTCTGTTATTTTTTTTTAAGTACCTGTTAATAATCTGTAGTCATTTTGTTCTGCTCATAAAATCTGGATTAGTGGTATCAGAGCAGTCTGCTCCTTGTCGTCTTAATGCATGTCCCCAATGAGGTCGGAATACAAAGAGTTGGGTCTCGATCTTGTTTTTCTTAAGGAAACAAGCTCTCACACGCCCAAGCGACCTCTCATGGTAGGAGAAAAGAAAGATGATGGGATAGGAGATCCTTTCAAACTGTTGATTGAGGAATCCCTCACGCAACAAAGGAACGAGATGATGGATAGTTTCACGCAAATCATTCGACGACTACCAACAAGCAACGCATCTTCTTCGAACGGAGGCACGACCCCCTTCAAGGTACAAATAAACTTGATATTCCTATATTTGAAGGTCAGATAGACGCATATGATGTAGACAAGTGGTTGAATCTACTAGAAGGGTATTTTTAAGTCCATATATTTTCGAATAGAGAAAATATTAGTTTTGCGCTCCTCAAAGTCATTCCCCATGTCAAACATTGGTGGGAAACTTTCTATGAGAAAAAGGAAACAGAGGAACCCTCATTATTTATAGTCAAGGCCACCTGGGAATCTTTCAGAGATGATATTAAGGAACAATACTACCCTGTTAGAAGCTATGACAACTTGTATACCAAATGGACCACACTGCGGCAAGAAAGAGACCAGGCAGTTCCATATTTCACAAATATCTTCCATACCTTGTTCACCAAGCTGGGTATCAAAGATTCAGAGTGACATCTGGTGCTCAAGTATTGCGATGCTATGCATAGACACATCTAGACTAAAATGGAATTTCTAGACATCTCATCCTTGGGCATGGCCTACCGATATGCCGTCAAAATCGAGCAGAAGCTCAAACAAAAGACATGACAATTTGGGCTTGGGAACCCCTCTCAACCAAATACAGGAAAGAGTGGCCCCAACCCACAAAACAAAGGACAGAGAAAACATGGACAGTATCAGGAAAACTAGTCCAAGCCACAAGCAAAGAAGGACACTAGAAAGACAAAGAAAGATACCGAGAAGTGGTGCGACTTCCATAAGAGCCCTTGGAATAACAGTGTTGACTGTCACTCAAAGTAGTCGTTCATGGCCGAAGTGAAAGCCTCTAAATCAGATGCGGGTTCTGACTCTAAGACAAAACCAGAAAGGGAAAGATGGATCATTGATGCGGAACCTAGTGCCATCGTTGCTACCACCAAGCTCCAGCCTGGTGAACTAGACGAGAAAGAAGAAGGAGAATGCCTCTTCCATTCATAGATGTTGGTATAAGGCACTCCACTACACTTCATCATTGATAGAGGTATCCAGAAGAACCTCATCTCAGAAGAGGTCATCAAGTAGTTGGCCCTGCCAAAAAAATTTCACCCACAACCCTACACCATTGGATGGATCTGCCAAGGAAGCGATCTCTGCGTCAACCAACAATGTTGATTGTCGTACGACATCAAGCCCTTCAAGGACAAGGTATTGTGTGATGTTGCTCCTCTCGAAGTTTGTGATGTTCTTTTGGGCCAACCTTATTTATGGAAACATCATGTTGTATATGAGTCTAAGCCTCATAGTGTTATTATTACTTTGAACAGGAAATTGTACAGGATACCCGAGGCAGTCCCACCTAGTGTTATTTCCTTGATCTCTGCTAAGAAATGCAGGAAGATCATCTCTCAGACGAGGAATTTTGTCTTCTTCACGATTCTCTCTTAGAATAAGTGAAAGATCATAGCCACATCCAGGGTCTCTACGGCTGACCTCTCCACATAGCATAAGCAAGTAGATAAGGTCATGGAAGAATACTCAGATATCTTCTCCTCACCTATCAGGGTACCTCTGCACTGCCAGGTCAAGCACCCCATCAATCTGACCCCCAACGCACCACTGCCCAATGGGCCAGTCTATCATCGCTCTTTGTTAGAGAATGAGGGGATCAAGCGATAGATCCAAGAACTTCTCCACAAGGGGCACATCTGTCCCAGCTCATCACCTTGTGGGAGCCCAATCGTGTTGGTACAGAAGAAATATGGAACCTGACGACTCTGCATTGATTATCGGGCTCTAAATAAAATCACAATCAGAAACCAACACCTGATTCCTAGAATCGATGACCTCCTTGATCAACTCACGGGGGCCAAATACTTAAGTAAGATTGATATGAATTCTGGCTACCACCAGGTCCCGATAGAACAGACAGATGTATGGAAAACAACCTTCAACTCAAAGGAAGGCATTTTTGAATGGTTGGTCATGCCCTTTGGTTTGACAAATGCTCCATCCGATTTCATGAGGATGATGGACAATATCTTGTGACCATTCACCAATAATTTTGTAGTGGTGTATCTGGATGACATTCTCATTTACAACAAGACTTGGGTCGAACACTTGCAGCATATTCAGCAGGTTTTGCACACCCTGTGCTAGCACAAACTATATGCCAACTTGGAAAAATGATCCTTCGACATGGACAAGGTCCATTACCTAGGCTACATCATTGATCAGCATGGCGTACATGTGGATCCATCCAAGATCCAAGTCATCTGTGACTGGCCAGCCCCAACCACACTCACTGAGATTTGGAGCTTCTTGGGTCATGCCAATTTCTACCGCAGGTTTGTGTTGGGATTCTCCCATATTGCATGGGCCCTCAGACAAATAACCAGGGGTGGTGGTAAGACAAAATTTGCATGGGTCCGATCCCAAAAACAAGCGTTTGATGATTTGAAGCAGTGCTTGTGCTTAGCCCCAGTACTTTCACTACTAGACCTACAACAACCCTTTGAGATCGAGACAGATGCTTTAGACTATGTAATGGGCGTCGTTCTCACTCAGCACGGCCACCCTGTGGCCTATCATAGTGAGACACTATTAGATGTTGTCTATAAGTACCCTACTTATGACAAAGAAATGTACTCCATTGTGAAAGCCTGTCGCCAGTGGAGACATTACATTCTTGGGAAGGAGATAGTCATCCACATTGATCATAAGCCACTGCAATTCATGCAGACACAAGGAAAACTGTAGAATGATCACCATCAAAAGTGATCCACATACTTGCAGCAATTCCACCTCAACATCAAGTATAAAACAAGAAGCACCAATCGCATCGATGATTGCCTCAGACCGCCAGTCGCGACACTCACCACGGTGTTATACTCTTGTGGCCATGAGACCTCTAGATGGCCCCAACTCTATGAGATAGACCCGGACTTCACCACCACCTACCAAATGTTGGGTACAAACGCAGTTGTCAATAATTTCCATCTTCAGGACGGGTTGTTGTGTCATCTAGGACATATCTGTGTTCCTTCAAGTGAGTGAGCGAAGCTGATCTCGGAAGCCCGCTACAGTTGGGTGGCAGGACACTTCGACATCGAAAATACAGTGGTGATGCTATAGAAACATTTCTACTAGCCAAAACTTCAACAAGAGGTCAGCAAGTATATTAGGTCCTACACTTCCTGCATTATTTCCAAACCGACCACTAAGAAACAGGGCTTGTACACCCCTCTTCCTACTCCTGACAAGCAATGGGAATCCATCTCAATGGAATACATGTCGGGCCTCCCATCCACCAAGCAGGGAAATGACTGTGTTTTTTTGGTTTTTGATCACTTTTCTAAGATGGCGATTCTGGTTACCTGCAAGAAGAACATCACAGCAGAGGCCACTACCAAGCTCTTCTTTGAACAAGTCTGGGTACATTTTGGAATCCCACAAACCATTGTCTCAGATCGGGATAGTCAATTTCTCAGCATATTCTGGTCGAGCCTTTGGTCACTACTGGACACCAAGATCACCAAATCCACGACCTTCCACCCCCAGCCAAATGGCCAAACCGAGGTTGTAAATAGAATGATTGTGCATATCCTTCGCATGTATAATTCAAAGCACCCTCACACATGGGATGAGAGCCTTCCCTATGTCCAACATAGCTACAACTGAGCCCTTCATAGCTCAACCAGCCACAACCCCTTTCAGGTGGGGTTGGGATTCAAACCATTGGGTCCCATAGATGTTGCACTTCCCCTTACGGTCACCTCGACAGACTCATCTCCTTCTCCAACTGAAGATGACAAAGCCACTCGGTTCATTGAGCAGTTCCAGTACATCCGCCAATAGGTTCAGGATATCCTACAGAAGTCCAATGACAAGTACAAGCAGCGCCATGATCAACATTGGGTGCCACATAAGTTTCAGGTGGGTGACAAAGTTTGGTTGCACTTGCAGAAAGACACCTTACAGGACCCCATCGGAAGCTTTGCCTACTCCATTATGGGTCATACACCATCACCAAGGTCATGGGGGATAATTATTTTGAGCTCAACATTCCTCCTTTCCTTGGCCTGCACCCAGTGTTCAATGTGGATCTCCTTCGCCCTTATTTCCCACCATTATTGGACACCTGAAACATAGCAGAACAGCTGAAACCAACAGATCTCAACCCTGACTACATACAACAGGCATCCAGTGATCATATTTTGGACACACATATCAAGGTCACTTGACAGCAAAGGATCCAACTTTATCGAGTCGTCAAAGCAGGGCAGCTCCTGCACCAAGGCAAGTGGCTCACCCGGGGCCAAATTCAGCAGAAATTTCCTCATATGATGGGGAAACTCAACACAGTGGAGATCATTGCTTCCTAAGGAGGGAGGATTGATCTAGGTGGATATCGGTGGCCACCCACCTTTTCCAATTGGCTCAAAACAGTTTTCTGGCAATTTTGGCAATTTACTATTTTTAGCAGTTTTAACTTTCGAGGCCATTTTGAGGGCCTAAATGAAGGTTTTTCAGGATCGATATTCTCAATGATATCCAAAGTCATAATTTATCCCGAAAAATGAATCTACTCGATGATACCTTTCCAACGGGCTATCATATGCCTAAAACGGAGATCATATGCAAAAGTTACGACCTGGGGAAGTTGATGTACTAACTTACCTAGACGGGGCCCACGTGACTTTTGGCGCTTCATCTCCTAGTATTAGGTTTTTGGATGTCTAGGGTTTTTGGAATTCCTGTTATTGTAAAAATTCCTTCATAGCCTCATTGTAATCGTGTTCTTGTGAATGAGCGCAACTGTCACATCTCTTCTCAGAGATAAGCCGCCACCATTCCAGCAAGCTTGTTTTCGCTGCATTTTACAGTTTCAACTTATTTCCTTATTGAATAGAAAACCAGCTTTACTGTATCTCTGTTATTTTGTGTTAAGAACCTATTAATAATCTGTATTCATTTCGTTCTGCTCATAAAATCCATATCAATGAAGATCTTGAGGCCTTTCTCTGTGCTATCTCTATCATCCAACAGGAAATAAAATACAATCAAAATGCATTTTGTACAACCATAATGCAAACAATCCATTGTAGACTTTGTATCAAGAGCATACATATCATGTTTACTTCAGGCATAACACAATTTTATACCCCAACCAAAACAGAGTGTCGAGCTACATTTCTGGTTCAATTTTCTCAAATGACAAAAGGAAAAACAGGGAAAATCCAAATCGAAATGCAATTTCTCATAGCCAGAGTGTTTTTTAAAAACAATGTTGTAAACTTTGGAGAACAAATACATTTTGCATGAAAAATCCTAAAGCCAATAAAATTATTTTAACTCAAGAAGAGATTAAATTTGATGAATGAAGAGATAAAATCCTCATACCTATAATAGTAATGCTAAGGAAACCACAAAACACAACTCCTTTTCCCCAAGGGACGAAAATGGTGGAGTTTCTATTTACCTGAGCACCCAAAGAAAATACCAAAAACATAGTAAATGTGGCATCCTCGAGATAGGGTAAGAATGACGTGCAATAAATTTATGTCACTTCCCATCTCCCATATATTAAATGTCATCAACCACAACATAGTGAACCACGCTTAGCTTTCATTGACCCTTCACACACATGTCAACTATCTTGGCAAATTTACCATACAAATTTCCAATATCAAAAGTCGAGTCCAAAACAAACACATGGATCCACAACCTATATAATTTTCCAATGAAGAAATTCCATACCACATGACGACCCATTGTCCAAATATAACATAAGTTTGCATGCAATTTGCGCTTAGTGTTAAAGACTACATGTAGCAAGGGAAATAATTTTTAGCGACATAAACATTTATTTTCAAATCAAATTAATAACCAAACATCTATAAATTGCAAATAGAACTAGAGTCTTTTGTTTTGTTCTTAATTGTGAAATTGTTCCTGTAATGCAATCATAGGTGAAGCTTGGAGATCTTAAGAAGAGGAGCCATTTCCTTTTTATTACTTTTCTAATGGGGTCTCACCTACTTAGTATTATTAATATGTATGTATAAATGNTCCATTGGAAGGAAAGGAAATTGAGATAAGGGGTATCACAGGGAAACCCAGTAAGGTGATAAGCTCTAATGGAATGACAAAATTATTGAAAAAGGGGCATCAGGGTGTAATTGTAAAACTATCCTCACTAGATTTTCAAACATCTAAGCCATATATTCCCTAGATCTCCAAGGTATTATAGATAAACATTCCAAAGTATTTGAATATATTATGAGAGGTCTTCCACCCACTCACGATCATGATCATGATATTCACCTAATTCCTGGGAATGTTCCTCCTAACATCATCCCTTACAGATACTCTTATGCCCAGAAGAGTGAAATTAAGTGTATGGTTGAAGAAATGTTAGAGGTTGGCATTATTAGACCTGGACAAAGTTCTTACTCTGCACCAGTGGTAATGCTACTCAAGAAAGAGGGCTCATGGTGTGTGTCCAAATTATGGAGAGCTCAACAAGATCACCATTAAAGATAAGTTTCCCATTCCCATCATTGATGAATTGTTATATGAACTACATGGAGCAATATACTTCACAAATTTGTATCTTCATTCAAGGTATCATCAGATTAGAATGAAGGAAGCATATATCCCAAAAAAAATGTTCAAAACTCATGAAGGCCATTATGAATTTTTGGTCATGCCTTTTTTCCTTACGAATGCACCTTCCACATTCCAAGGGTTGGTGAATTCCATTTTTAAGCCCTTTCTTCGAAAATTTGTGTTAGTATTTTTTGATGATATATTAATCTATAGAAAGTCTTGGGAGGAGCATGTTCGACATGTTGACATGGTGCTACAACTACTAGAGGAGCAATATATATATGCCAAACCATCCAAATGTTTATTTGGGGTGAGGGAGGTAGAGTATTTGGGTTATATTATATCTCATGAAGGTGTCAAGGTAGACCCTAACAAGATTAAGGCCATGATGGACTGGACGATTCCCAAAACATTGAATAATATTAGAGGATTTTTGGGGTTGACAGGTTACTACCACAAGTTTGTTCGAAACTATGGAAGAATAACAACACCTTTAATGGAATTAACTAAAAAGGATGCATTTTCATGGAATCCAGAGGCAAATCAAGATTTTGAACAACTTAAAGAGGTGATGTGCAAAGATATTGTATTAACCACACCAGAATTCACAAAAACATTTATTGTGGAATGTGATGTCTCAGGAAATGACATTGGTGTTGTTCTAATGCAAGAAGGAAGGTCTCTTGCTTTTAAAAGTCAGCCACTCAAGTGAAAGGACTTACACAAACCCATTTATGATAAGGAAATAATGAAAATACTGCATGAATTGAATAAATGGTGCCCTTACCTAATAGGTAGGCACTTCAAGGTAAAAACATATCATGACAGTCTTAAATAATTCTTGGAACAAAGACTATCTTCAGAAGAACAACAAAAGTGGGTGACCAAGATGTTGGTTATGATTTTGAAATCATATAAAAAAAAGGGAAGAAAAGTGTTGTCGCAGATACACTCTCAAGAAAGGATGAATGATCCAGGTGGATATCGGTGGCCACCTACCTTTTCCAACTAGCTCAAAATAATTTTCTGGCAATTTTGGCAATTTACTATTTTTAGCAGTTTTAACTTCTGGGGCCATTTTGAGGGCCTAAATGAAGGTTTTTCGAGATCAATATTCACAATGATAACTAAAGTAATTATTGAGCCCCAAAAATTAATCTCCTCGATGATACCTTTCCAACGGGCTATCATACGCCTAAAACAAAGATCGTATACAAAAGTTACGAGCCCAAGAAGTTGATGTACTAACTTACCCAGACGGGGCCCACATGATTTTTGGCGCTTCATCTCCTAGGGTTAGGTTTTTGGATGTCTAGGGTTTTTGGAATTAATGTTTATTGTAAAAATTCCTTCAGAGCCTCATTGTAATATTCTTCTTGCAAATGAGCGCAGTCGTCACATCTCTTCTCAGAGATAATCTGCCACCATTCCAACAAGCTTGTTTCCGCTGCATTTTACAGTTTCAACTTATTTCCTTATTGAATAGAAAACTAGTTTTAGTGTATCTCTGTTATTTTTTTTTAAGAACCTGTTAATAATCTGTAGTCATTTCGTTCTGCTCATAAAATCTAGATCAATGGTATCAGAGCAGTCTGCTCCTTGTCGTCTTAATGCATGTCCCCAATGAGGTCAGAGTACAAAGAGTTGGGTCTCGATCTTGTTTTTCTTGAGGAAAAAATCTCTCGCACGCCCAAGCGACCTCTCATGGCAGGAGAAAATAAATATGATGGGACAGGAGATCCTTTCAAACTGTTGATTGAGGAATCCCTCACGCAACAAAGGAACGAGATGATGGATAGTTTCACGCAAATCCTTCGACGACTACCAACAGGTGACGCATCTTCTTCGAACGGAGGCACTGCCCCCTTCAAGGTACAAATAAACTTCTATATTCCTATATTTGAAGGTCAGATAGACGCATATGATGTAGACAAGTGGTTGAATCTACTAGAAGGGTATTTTTTTGTCCATAGATTTTCGAATAGAGAAAATATTAGTTTTGCGCTCCTCAAAGTCATTCCCGATGTCAAACATTGGTGGGAAACTTTCTATGAGAAAAAGGAAACAGAGGAACCCTCATTATTTACAGTCAAGGCCACCTGGGAATCCTTCAAGGATGATATTAAGGAACAATACTACCCTGTCAGAAGTTATGACAACTTGTATACCAAATGGACCACACTGCGGCAAGAAAGAGACTAAGCAGTTCCATATTTCACAAATATCTTCCATACCTTGTTCACCAAGCTAGGTATCAAAGATTCAGAGTGACATTTGGTGCTCAAGTATTGCGACGCTATGCATAGATACATCTATACTGAAATGGAATTTCTGGACATCTCATCCTTGGGCACTACCTACCGATATGCTGTCAAAATCGAGCAGAAGCTCAAACAAAAGACGTGACAATTTGGGCTTGGGAACCCCTCACAAAAAAATCTAGGAAAGAGCGGCCCCAACCCACAAAACAAAGGACAGAGAAAACATGGACAGTATCAGGACAACTAGTCCAAGCCGCAAGCAAAGAAGGACATTGGAAAGACAAAGAAAGATACCGGGAAGTGGTGCGACTTCCATAAGAGCCCTTGGAATAACATTGTTGACTGTCGCTCAAAGTATTCGTTCGTGGCCGAAGTGAAAGCCTCTAGATCAGATACGGGTTCTGACTCTAAGACAAAACCAGAAAGGGAAATATGGATCATTGATGCGGAACCCAGTGCCATCGTTGCTACCACCAAGCTCTAGCCTGGTGAACTAGATGAGAAAGAAGAAGGAGAATGCCTCTTCCATTCATAGATGTTGGTAAAAGGCACCCCACTACACTTCATCGTTGATAGCGGTATCCAAAAGAACCTCATCTCAGAAGAGGTCATCAAGTAGTTGGCCTTTCCAAAAACACCGCACCCACAACCCTACACCATTGGATGGATCTGCCAAGGAAGCGATCTCTGCGTCAACCAACAGTGCTGACTGTCATACGACATCAAGCCCTTCAAAGACAAGGTATTGTGTGATTTTGCTCCTCTCGAAGTTTTTGATGTTCTTTTGGACCAACCTTATTTATGGAAACATCATGTTGTATATGATTCTAATCCTCGTAGTGTTATTATTACTTTGTATAATAAATTGTACAGGATACCCGAGGTAGTCCCACCTAGTGTTATTTCCTTGATCTTTGCTAAGAAATGCAGGAAGATCATCTCTCAAAGGAGGAATTTTTTCTTCTTCACGATTCTCTCTTAGAATAAGCGAAAGATCACAGCCACATCCAGGGTCTCTGCGACTGGCCTCTCCACACAGCAGAAGAAAGTAGATAAGGTCATGGAAGAATACTCAGATATCTTCTCCTCACTAATCAGGGTACCTCTGCACTGCCAGGTCAAGCACCCCATCAATCTGACCCCCAACGCATCGCTGCCCAATGGGCCAGCCTATCATTGCTCTTTGTTAGAGAATGAGGGGATCAAGCGATAGATCCAAGAACTTCTCCACAAGGGGCACATCTGTTCCAACTCATCACCTTGTGGGAGCCCAATCATGTTGGTACAGAAAAAATATGGAACCTGACGACTCTGCATTGATTACCAGGCTCTAAATAAAATCACAATCAGAAACCAGCACCTGATTCCCTGAATCGATGACCTCCTTGATCAACTCACGGGGGCCAAATACTTAAGTAAGATTAATATGAATTCTGGCTACCACCAGGTCTCGATAGAACAGACAGATGTATGGAAAACAACCTTCAACTCAAAGGAAGGCATTTTTGAATGGTTGGTCATGCCCTTTGGTTTAACAAATGCTCCATCCAATTTCATGAGGATGATGGAAAATATCTTGTGACCATTCACCAATAATTTTGTAGTGGTGTATCTGGATGACATTCTCATTTACAACAAGACTTGGGCCGAACACTTGCAGCATATTCAGCAGGTTCTGCACACCTTGCAGTAGCACAGACTATATGCCAACTTGGAAAAATGCTCCTTCGACATGGACAAGGTCCATTACCTAGGCTACATCATTGATCAACATGGCGTACATGTGGATCCAGCCAAGATCCAAGTCATCCATGACTGGCCAGCCCCAACCACACTCACTGAGCTTTGGAGCTTCTTGGGTCATGCCAATTTCTACCGCAGGTTTGTGTTGGGATTCTCCCATATTGCATGGGCCCTCAGCCAAATAATCAGGGGTGGTGGTAAGACAAAATTTGCGTGGGTTCGATCCCAAAAACAAGCGTTCGATGATTTGAAGCAGCGCTTGTGCTCAGCCCCAGTACTTTCACTACTAGACCTACAACAACCCTTTGAGATCGAGATAGATGCTTCAGACTATGCAATGGGCATCGTTCTCACTCAGCACGACCACCCTGTGGCCTATCATAGTGAGACACTATCAGATGTTGTCTATAAGTACCCTACTTACGAAAAAGAAATGTACTCCATTGTGAAATCCTACTGCCAGTGGAGACATTACATTCTTGGGAAGGAGATAGTCATCCACATTGATCATAAGCCACTGCAATTCATGTAGACACAAGGAAAACTATAGAATGATCGCCATCAAAAGTGGTCCACATACTTGCAGCAATTCCACCTCAACATCAAGTATAAAACAAGAACCACCAATCGCATCGATGATTGCCTCAGACCGCCAATCGTGACACTCACCACGGTGTTATACTCTTGCGGCCATGAGACCTCTAGATGGACCCAACTCTATGAGACAGACCCAGACTTCGCCACAACCTACCAAATGTTGGGTGCAAATGCAGTTGTCGATAATTTCCATCTTCAGGATGGGTTGTTGTGTCATCTAGGACATATCTGTGTTCCATCAAGTGAGCGAGCGAAGCTGATCTCAGAAGCCTGCTACAGTCGGGTGGCAGGACACTTCGACGTCGAAAATACAGTGGTGATGCTACATAAACATTTCTACTAGCCAAAACTTCAACAGGAGGTCAACAAGTATATCAGGTCCTACACTTCCTGCATTATTGCCAAACCGACCACTCAGAAACAGGGCTTGTACACCCCTCTTCCTACTCCTGACAGGCAATGGGAATCCATCTCAATGGACTAAATGTCGGGCCTCCCATCCACCAAGTAGGGAAATGACTATGTTTTTTTGGTTGTTGATCACTTTTCTAAGATGACGATTCTGGGTGCCTGCAAGAAGAACATCACAGCAGAGGCCACTACCAAGCTCTTCTTTGAACGAGTCTGGGTACATTTTGGAATCCTACAAACCATTGTCTCAAATTGGGATAGTCAATTTCTTATCATATTTTGGTCGAGCCTCTGGTCACTACTGGACACCAAGCTCACCAAATCCACGACCTTCCACCCCCAGACAAATGGCCAAACCGAGGTCGTAAATCGAATGATTGTGCATATCCTTTGCATGTATAATTCAAAGCACCCTCACACATGGGATGAGATCCTTCCCTATGTCCAACATAGCTACAATTGAGCCCTTCATAGCTCAATCGACCACAACCCCTTTCAGGTGGGGTTGGGATTCAAACCATTGGGTCCCATAGATGTTGCACTTCCCCTTGCGGTCACCTCGACCGACTCATCTCCTTCTCCAACTGAAGCTGACAAAGCCACTCGGTTCATTGAGCGGTTCCAGTACATCCACCAACAAGTTCAGGATATCCTACAGAAGTCCAATGACAAGTACAAGCAGCGCCATGATCAACATTGGGTGCCACATAAGTTTCAGGTGGGTGACAAAGTTTGGTTGCACTTGCAGAAAGAACACCTTACAGGACCCCATCGGAAGCTTCTCCCACTCCATTATGGGTCATACACCATCACCAAGGTCGTGGGGGATAATTCTTTTGAGATCAACATTCCTCCTCTCCTTGGCCTGCACCCAGTGTTCAATGCGGATCTCCTTCGCCCTTATTTCCCACCATTATTGGACACCTCAAACATAGTAGAACAGCTGAAACAAACAGATCTCAACCTCGACTGCATACAACAGGCATCCAATGATCATATTTTGGACACACAGAACAAGGTCACTTGACAGCAAAGGATCCAACTTTATCGAGTCGTCAAAGCAGGGCAGCTTCTGCACCAAGGCAAGTGGCTCACCCGAGGCCAAATTCAGCAGAAATTTCCTCATATGATGGGGGAACTCAACACAATGGAGACCATTTCTTCCTAAGGATGGAGGATTGATCTAAGTGGATATCGGTGGCCACCCACCTTTTCCAACTGGCTCAAAACAGTTTTATGGAAATTTTGGCAATTTACTATTTTTAGTAGTTTTAACTTCCGAGGCCATTTTGAGGGCCTAAATGAAGGTTTTTCAGGATTGATATTCTCAATGATATCTAAAGTCATAATCTATCCCCCAAAATGAATCTACTTGACGATACCTTTCCAACGGGCTATCATACACCTAAAACGGAGATCATATGCAAAAGTTACAACACGGGGAAGTTGATGTACTAACTTACCTAGACAGGGCCCACGTGACTTTTGGCGCTTCATCTCCTAGTATTAGGTTTTTGGATGTATAGGGATTTTGGAATTCCTGTTATTGTAAAAATGCCTTCATAGCCTCATTGTAATCTTGTTCTTGTGAATGAGCGCAACTGTCACATCTCTTCTCAGAGATAAGCCGCCACCATTCCAGCAAGCTTGTTTCCGCTGCATTTTACAGTTTCAACTTATTTCCTTATTGAATAGAAAACCAATTTTATTGTATCTCTGTTATTTTGTGTTAAGCACCTGTTAATAATCTGTATTCATTTCATTCTGCTCATAAAATCCATATCAATGAATATCTTGAGACCTTTCTATGTGCTATCTCTATCATCCAACAGGAAATAAAATACAATCAAAATGCATTTTGTACAGCCATAATGCAAACAATCCATTGTAGACTTTGTATCAACAACATAAATATCACGTTTACTTCAGGCACAACACAATTTTATACCCCAACCAAAACAGAGTGTCGAGCTACATTTCTGGTTCGATTTGCTCAAATGACAAAAAGAAAAACAGGGAAAATCCAAATCGAAATGCAATTTCTCATAGCCAGAGTGTTTTTTAAAAACAATGTTGTAAACTTTGGAGAACAAATACATTTTTCATATAAAATCCTAAAGCCAACAAAATGATTTTAACTCAAGAAGAGATTAAATTTGATGAATGAAGAGATAAAATCCTCATACCTATAATAGTAATGCTAAGGAAACCACAAAACACAACTCCTTTTCCCTAAGGGACAAAAATGGTGGACTTTCTATTTACCTAAGCGCCCAAAGAAAATACCAAAAACATAGTAAATGTGGCATCCTCGAGATAGGGTAAGAACGACGTGCAATAAATTTATGTCACTTCCCATCTCCCATATATTAAATTTCATCAACCACAACATAGTGAACCACGCTTAGCTTCCATTGACCCTTCACACACATGTCAACTATCTTGGCAAATTTACCATACAAATTTCCAATATCAAAAGTCGAGTCCAAAACAAACACATGGATCCACAACCTATATAATTTTCCAATGAAGAAATTCCATACCACATGATGACCCATTTTCCAAATATAACATAATTTTGCATGCAATTTGCGCTTAGTGTTAAAGTCTACATGCAGCAAGGGAAATAATTTTTAGCAACATAAACATTTATTTTCAAATCAAATAAATAACGAAACATCTATAAATTGCAAATAGAACCAGAGTCTTTGTTTTGTTCTTAATTGTGAAATTGTTCCTATAATGCAATCATAGGTGAAGCTTGGAGATCTTAACAAGAGGAGCCATTTCCTTTTTATTACTTTTCTAATGGGGTCTCACCTACTTAGTATTATTAATATGTATGTATAAATGCATTGCAACTTATTTGTAGGTGAGGATCTCATGTTGCGCTCTTTTAGGTGTCAACATGATGCAGGAAGTTGGAGCCTGCAGATTGTTGGCCCTCGACCAAGTTTTGGGGAAACATTGGTCAGGTTTGACCACCTTTTTGGACTTCGACAGGCTGGTAGAAGATGGAGAGGCTAGGTGGAGCTGGGATCACGAGATCTCACTTGATTTGTGGACCTAGCAAGGGGTTCATTAGGGTTTTTGTATTAGGGTTTATGGGATGTCGACCCATGGGTTTACCCATGATTAGGCCTTTTTGTAAGCGATTGTAAAAGTATAAATAAGAAAGAATGTAATGGGTGTGAGGGGGGATGTAATTGGCTAAGTGAAAGATTCAAGTCGTTTTGAGTTTCTTTGTGCAACAGAACGTGTTATCTAAGGCTTTGTGCTTGATAGAGGAGTTGGCTCTATGACTTGACCTGATTTTGGGAAGGTGGATCTGGTGCACAGTACGCACATCACTTGTCCGATGCGAAGCTTGTCTCTGTGTCTTAGTGCACAGGAGTAGATGAATGTAAAATATTGAATACTAATGAAGAAGAAGAAGTCGTTGGTGGATGTATCCCCACACTGGAGTGAACCACGTATATCATGTGTTGATGGTTTTCTTTGTGCTATGATGTTTATGCTGTGGATCTTCTTAATGCATTGATGGTTATGTATAATAGATAGACCTATGAATGCTTAGTGATTTATTTATGTTTAATGTGCTAGATCTAACTTATGATGCTAAGTGTGATGTGTATTTTTTCATTATTACTGCGTCGATCTATCCTTAGGGTGTGTTCTGCAATGTGAATAAAGTTGGTAAAACTAATGCATATTGTTCTTAAGTATTTTGTGAAATTTTGTGATCACAGATATGTGTCCCAGATTGGTTACAGACAGTTGATTCCTATAACCCCCCCTGCTTCTACCTCAGGTGAGACTTTGTCTGCTTCGCAGGTGTTGCCAAAAGGGCCGATAGTTAGGGTTTTGTTGGTGTGTTGTTGAAGCATTGAACCCTAGGTCTGCCCCTGTGCCAACAAATGCTTCCATTTTCGAGACCTGAAACTGTGATTGTTGGGAACTGAAAGAAAAGAGAAGCTTTGTGCGTAGATCTTCTACTGTAGTGCGCATTAATCTACTTGACTTGTGAAGCTTTGTGTTAAGAAAGAAACCTGATTTGAAGAAAATAGGTAAGATCTGGAAAGAGGCAAATCTTTGTGATTTGATAAGAGTAAGATAAGTGAAGTTTTTTATTTTGAAAGCATGAATCTAGGTATGTTTGATAGATTTTGTCCTAGTCTGAAGGCTAGGGCGCAGTTGCAAGAAAGAGTTGATATGAATAAATTTAATAGAAATGAAGAAATATATGTTATTCCTATGCATATAAATAATTTTTGGACTAATAAGTGGATGCAAGAACCTAGAAAGAATTTTTGCAGATTGTAGGTCCAGCATTGTGATCCCAGTGTGCAGTATAGAAGAGGTTGGGGAATGTATAGAAGAAAAAGAGGATTGACATTATGTTATAACTACAGAAGACCAGGACATATTGCTAAGGAATTCCCTAGTATAGGTCCTATTTGTCTTTGTTGTAAAATTGTTGGTCATGGAGTTGAGTATTGCCCAAGGATGATTGCTAAAGTTGAACAAATGACCATGAATCAAGAGAATAAGAGCGTGTTAGAGAATCAGAAAGATAAAGGATCAGAGGAAGTTCAGACTACATTAGTACAGTTAAAAGAAGCAATGAATGATCACAAAGATGTCAGTTTACCAGAGATCATAAGAGAAAAATAGCACACAGATACAAGAATAGGAGGCTTTGACATAGACTTTGTCTTGGATGAGGAAACACAAGTGAATATTATGACAGAAAACACTTAAGAAATTTTGGGAAAGCCTACTATAGTATCTTTATTGGGAAGAATAGGTTTATTGAAAGGGAAGATGATAACCTTATGTGGAAGAATTACTAATGTGCATGTTATTATTCATGGAACATCGACTGAAGAGGAATTTGAAGTCATTAAGTTTATTTAGAAAAACGCCCCTTTCCCTCTTTTTTTAGGAAAGACTTGGATTGAGAAGGATCAGATCCGAAGGAAAGCAGAGGAAGAAGCTACATAAAATAAAAAACAAGAACTAAGGTATTTTATAGCTAGAAAAATAGATCGATTGATAGAAGAACGAGAAGTTAAGTTGAAACAATAGAATGCAAGAGAATTAGTTGTCGAAGTTGAAAGAGCACAAGAAGGTTTGAAGGACCTATCCATGCAAGAAGAAAGTAAATCCACCTAGGAAGTAGTAAGAGAGGGGATATTAAACCCTTTGAGAGCACATCAGCAATGTGAAATCACTACGTTAGGAGAAGATAGGAATAAGAATGGAAAGAGGATTCCAAAAACCATTAAAGAGACTCAGATCATAGGAAAGAAGGCAAGGAAGCTCAGTAAGAAGAAATCCAAGTTAGAAAAACTACAGAAAGTTACAGAGAAGACTTCACAGGAGGCAGGCTTGCAGGCTCTGAATCTCACTGGAACAGCAGAATTGCGCAAAATGGGACTTCTCCCTAGTGAAGCTATATGACTGTTGGAGGCACCCCGACCATTAGAATGATTCTCAAGAATGACTACAAGATGCATTTATGGATGAATGGATTGTTTTTGGGATGTTGGGACTGCGCCATAACAGACAGATTCACATTGATGAAAGCATTCCTGCCCATTGGAAGAATTTTTTACGATGCTCGCTTATTTAACCTGTCGGACGCTACGCCTGGACCACTTTTTGCCATCCATGATTACTTGAGAGAATTGATTGCGTATTGAGTTGTGTTATCTGAAGCTAGACCTCGCCATCTGTTTGTTACCCCGTCTATCTGTTCACCTACCCTAACCCGTCTAATTAAAAGTTTGAATGTCGGGCGAACCTAGAGAGTTGGAGAAATCCATTGAAGAAGTCCTAAGGAAGCTAATGGTTGAAAAACCATTCTCTGAAGGAGTACATGCATCATTGACTAGGGGAATGCAAGATTCCCCTTCGACTAGACGACGTTTGGGTCGTACTGACCCCATGACTGGGAAACGAAGTAAGCATCACGACGATCTGGATAATGCGAAGTAGATCCTGTCGATCTTACCAGATTATATCCCGCCTTTGGTTGGCACAGTTAATCATGAAAACATCCCACAGGACTACGAGTACATTTTGATCACCACGTACATTCTAAAGGGGATACACGTAGTTGGAAGCCAGTTGACTTTAACCTTGGAGACAGAAAGAACTACGCCATGCTCGTACCTCATAGATACTTGACAAAGACCACAGGGAAGAAACCTCGAATAGTCTCCCAGCCATGGATTAAGGAGCTGGCATAGTCCACGATACTAAATGTCATGAAGATTCCTCATTTTGTTCAACATCAGGACATTGACGCCTGCGTTAAACTCCTCTTGTCATGTTATCATGGTGGATACATGTGGCTCAATAGACAGATTACTGTGGATCTGATGTTGATCCACTTGATCACAGGATTGAGCATGCAGGGACTCGACCCTCAACAGTTCTACCTAGGGAAGGCCTCAGATCGCTCCTTGGCACAATGCATAAAGGAGGCATAAGATGAAGTAGAAAAGGGAAAGTGAGGCTACAAGGTAGCCTCTATCTAGGATGGCGTAGTGCACCTCACTTTCCAACTTATAGCTGGCAAGCTCGTAATAAAGAACCACCCCACACAGGTCATTGGGTTCACAGTGGACCTTGCAAAAAAATGCATGGAGGGAATGCAGATGAATTGGTCGAGTTACCTCATCAACAAGCTTGAGAAAGACTATCGTGAAGCGCAAGATTAGGGATACGAGTTCTCAACCTTCCCATAGATTGAACCATCGGAATCGTTGGCCGCGAGGTTCTCAACCTTATGGTATATGAATTACATGTCGAAGCAATGGTCGTCGAGTGCGATGTTCCACACCTACTATCAGCAACTGAAGGTTGCCATAGAGTCATTTCCATGCATGACACCGTGCACCTTGCACTAGTACAGACGATTAGCTAAGTTTTGCGTAGAACCACACTTCATTTATATCACTACATGCAGAGATGAGAGCAAGGAGGAGTTACAGTCCTATTACAAGCTGACCAACGAAGACATGGAGCAGATCACCAAGGAATGGATGGAGGAGTTCCTTGTACCCACTGCAGAAGAAGAACTCTCCGATGCTAACATTATAGGAAGTCCCTTGGTCACCCGGTTCGAGCATGTCGGACAGACCAGCATGAAGAAGAAGAAGAAAAAGGAGGAAGTCCAAGATATAGAAACTGATGAGGAGGACAACGCCTCAGAAGGAAATGTATTTGGCTCGCCAGGAGGAGGAGACGAAGTAAATGGAGAAGGAGGAGGGGATAGAGGAGAAGGTGAAGCTACACCACCAAAGGATCCCCCTACCAAGAAAGAAACATCAAAGAAGAGGAAGGTTTCTCCAAAGAAACCTTCAGCAAGAAAGAAGGCCCATGCCAATAATCCCCAGTTAGAGGCCACGCTCACAAAGGATGACATCGGTCTAGTTCGTGGAGCCATGGAGGATGCTTCAGAGGACCTATTAGATATGGAGCAAAGCATGAGTAGTTGTATGAAAGAGTCTAGAAGGAACTAAAGGAGATGCAACAAGCTATTCATTCAGTCCACGCAGTACCTATTGCGCCCTCTTCATCACAGCTTGCAGAATTGGGAGATGAGCCTTCCCAATTGAGAAGATTAGGAGATGCAATAGAGATTCGACTCTAGAAACTCCAAGAAGAAAAGGAGAAGACCATAAAAACACTGAAGCAAGAAAAATAAGAAGTCCTAGAGAAACTACGAGTTGTGCGGTACTGTGTGATCGCCTATGAAAATGAGAAAGATGCGTTACAGGCGATGCTCGAGGAGGACAAAGAAAGGATATGGAGGTAAAAGGACTAACTACTTACAGAGTAGACTGTGGTCAAAGAAGTAGTGAGCAAGGAACTTTGCTCTGTGTCGGACTTGGCACAAGAGGAATGATAATTGGTTGAAATTCAAGTGATGAAGCTCGCTAAAGCCATCCAACATCTCCAAGCATGGATAACAGAGCTAGAAACCCAAGCAGTACCAAGCACCTTGAAAGAAGTGAGCGACCAGAGGGAGGAATCTGCCAAGAGCACAGTAGGAAGGATTAGAGCTCTCGCCTCAGAATGCAAACAGCTGAGCGACAGAAGTGCGCAGACTTATGAACACCTCGTAGAAGACCCAAATCTGAGGAAACTGGAAGCACAACTATAGGAGGCACAGTAGTAGGCACTGTCAGTACAAGCGCGGATGAAGTTACTCACTTCAGTCAAGAGAATGAAGAGATCAAAGGAGCAGTGCGTAGTCCAGAAGAAGATTACTACCATCCAGGGAAGAGTAATGGAAGTCACACAGAGGCTAAAACTGGTGCAGGATGAACTCTGTGCGGTGTTTAAAGAGATCGAAGGACAAGGTTTACAACTGGACCAAGTGGTTGCGATAGTGAAACAATGCCTGGAAGGGCCTGTTACAGAGAAAGTGATCCAGGAGTTTGCTGAGTAGGAATCTCAGGTGAAGCAACAAGTTGAGGTAGCTCGAGCTAATCTCAAGGCCTTCAAAGCAACGTTGCCTAGATCTGAGTGACTTGGGATGAGTCACAGGTGAGTGTTGGGGGCATGTTGGCCCTCGACCAAGTTTTGGGGAAACATTGGTTAGGTTTGACCACCCTTTTGGACTTCGACAAGATGGTTGAAGATGGAGCGCCCAGGCGGAGTTGGGATTGTGGGATCTCACTTGATTTGTGGACCCAACAAGGGGTTCATTAGGGTTTATGGGATGTTGACCCATGGGTTTACCCATGATTAGGCCTTTTTGTAAGAGATTGTAAAAGTATAAATAAGAAAGAATGTAATGAGTGTGAGGGGGGATGTAATTGGATAAGTGCAAGAGGCAAGTAGTTCTAAGTTGCTTTGTGCAACAGAATGTGTTATGTAAGGCTTTGTGCTTGATAAAGGAGTTGGCTCTATGCCTTGACCTGATTTTGGGAAGGTGGATCTAGTGCGCAGTGCATAGATCACATGTCTGATGCGAAGCTTGTCTCTGTGGCTTAGTGAAAAGGAGCAGATGAATGTAATATATTGAAGGCTAATAAAGAAGAAGAAGTTGTTGGTGGGCGTAGCCCCACACTGGAGTGAACCACATATATCATGTGTTGATGGTTTTCTTTGTGCTATGATGTTTATGTTGTGGATATTTTTAGTGCATTGATGGTGATGTATAATAGATAGATCTATGAATGCTTAGTGTTTTATTTATGTTGAATGTTCTAGATCTAACTTATGATGCTAAGTGTGATGTGTATTTTGTCACTATTACTGCGTCAATCTATCCTTAGGGTGTGTTCTGCGATGTGAATAAAGTTCGTAAAACTAACGCATATTGTTCTTAAGTGTTTTGCGAAGTGTTGTGATCACATATATATGTCCCATCTTGGTTACAAACACTTGATTCTTGTAACCCCCCTGCTTCTACCTTGGGTGAGACTTTGCCTGCTTCACAGGTGTTGCTGAAAGGGCCAGTAGTTAGGGTTTTGTTGGTGCATTGTTGAAGCGTTGAACCTTAGGTCTGCCCCTGTACCAACATAGATCGAGAGTGGGAAGAGAATCATAGTTATGTAAATATTCCTATATTTGGTAAAGAAATAATTTTCTTTGTAAAGATAAGAGGTACATACTTGTAAAAATGTATGTTATAAGCATCTCCAAGATATTATGTCATGTTCGTATAGATGTACAAATTTATATTGAATATATTTTGAGTTTCTTTCAAGGAAGGAGAGAGGAAATGAATAGGTAATTTATTCAAATACCCCTACATATACATTAGTAGTACAGGAATAGTGAGTCCATTTGGGCAAGGCATAGATCAACATTCAACTTGGTTTCATGATTGGCCGAGATAGACTATCTTCACCAAAGAAGGTGATGGGAGTGGATGTTGAGTACAGGATTTAGATTCAGATACTACAAAGATTCAGTGAGCATAATTTTGTTTTGAAGGAATCTATGAGCTAGAACAAGAGCTATATTTAACTAGCGCCAGTAGCCAAAGAGCCAGAGTCAACGCCATATTTTAGAAGCAAATAGAAGTACATTGATCTAGTATCCAATATCTAAGATCCAAGATAAAAATTTAGTCCCATAATATCCAACAAGGTGGAAGAGTGAAGAAGATTCATCATCACTAAGTTATTGAATAAGAGAATTTCAATAAGTGGAAGAGTTAGTAAGAGTTATCATAACTAAGTTGTTGAAATATTCAAACTTTTGGAGGACCAAAAGTTCTTCAATGGGAAGGTGTGATCCAGGAGGATCCAGATCATTCACAGAGGTCCAGGGATGATCCATATGGATATCAATGGCCACCCAACTATTCCAACTAGATCATCTTGGCATTTTTTAAGTTTAACAGGTTTTTCCTAGTTTTCGTGTCCTGAACTTTTGGGGCTGTTTTGAGGCCCTAAACAACGTTTTTAGTGCTCTCCACATTAAAATTATTTATTGAGTTATATTTTTATGGCTAAATGTGTATTCCTTGGATATACATTTCCAACGGGTTATCGTGTTCCTAAAACAAATATCGTATGCAAAATTTATGACCCCGGGAAGTTGATGTTCTAACTTACCCCAACGAGGCCCACATGACTTTTGGCGCTTCATCTCCTAGGGTTAGGTTTTTGGATGTCTAGGGTTTTGGAATTCATTTTTATWGTAAAAATTATTTGAGAGCCTCATTKTAATCATATTMTTGTGAATGAGCACAACCATCACATCTCTTCTYAGAGATAAGTCGCCGCCATTCTTGCAARCTTGTTTTCARTCTRCTTTTTACAGTTTYAGGATAATATTTCCTTATTGAATAGAAGCCAGTTTTAYTGTATATCTGTTATTGTTCCTTGTGTATCTGTGTTAATAATAATAATAATAATAATAATATGTGTTAATTTCATTCTTYTCATAAAATCTGGATTAGTGGTATCAGAGTGGYCTGCTCCTTGTYGTTTTTAGTGCATGTCCCCGACGAGGTTAGGGTACAAAGAGTTGGGTCTCGAGCTTGTTTCTCTTGAGGAAAAAATATCTCACACACCTAAGCGACCTTMCATGGAGGKAKAAAATAAATATGATTGGACAAGAGATCCTTTCAAATTGTTGCTCGAGGAAKCCCTCRYGCAACAAGGAAATGAGATGATGGATAATTTTGCACAAATCCTTCRGAGACTACCAACAGGARACRCATCTTCCTTGAGCGGAGGTGTTKCCCCCTTAAAGGTACATATCAAATTTTATATTCATATATTTGAAGGTCAGATAGACACAGATGATGTAGACAAATGGTTGAATCTAATAGAAGGATGTTTTTTTGTCCATAACTTTTCGAATAGATAAAAAATTACTTTTGTGCTCCTCAAATTCATTCCCCATGTCAAATATTGGTGGGATACTTTCTATGAGGAAAAGGAAACATAGGAACCCTCATTATTTATAGTCACACTCACCTGGGAGTCCTTCAGGGATGTTGTTAAGGAACAATACCATCCTTTTGGAAGTTATAATGACCTGTATACAAAACGGACCACACTGCGGCATGAAAGGGACCAAGCAGTGCCAGAGTTCACAAATATCTTCCATACCTTACACAAAAATATGGGTATTAAATATCCTGAGTGACATATGGTGCTAAAGTATCATAGTGGTCTACATAGATACATCTAGGCAAAAATGGAGTTTTTGTACATCTCGTCCTTGGGTGCAGCCTATCGATATGTCGTCAAAATCGAGAAGAAGCTTAAACAAAAGACACAGAAGTTTGGGTCTGCAAACCCCTCACAACAGAGGTAGGGAAATCACATCCCCACCTTATGGAACAAAGGAAAAAGAAAATATGGAAAACCTCAAGACAACCAGTCTAATCCACAAGCAAAAAAGGACAATGGAAAGATGAAGAAATATACCGAGAAGTGGTGAGACTTCCATAATATCCCTTGACATAACATTGTTGATTTCTTCTCAAAGTAGTCGTTGGTGGATGAGGTGAAATCCTTTGAATCATATGCGGGGTTCGACTCTGAGTCAGAACCAGAAAAGGGGAGATGGATCATTGATGCATAACTCAGTGCCACCGTTGCTACCACCAAGATACATCCCAGTGAACCTAATGGGCCAGAGGAAGGAGAGCACCTCTTTCATTCACAGATGTGGGTGAAAGGCACCTTGCTTCTCTTCATCATTGATAGCGGTAGCCATAAGAACCTCATCTCAGTGGAGGTCATCAAGCAGCTAGACCTGTCGACAATGTCGCACTCGCATCCCTACACCATCGAATGGCCCAATAATGTCGCCTATCATATGACATCAAGCCTTCAAAGATGAGGTATTGTGTGATGTTTCTCCCCTTGAAGTTTGTGATGTTAATTTTGTCCAACCTTATTTATGGAAATGTCATGTTGTATATGAGTTTAGGCCTCACAATTTTATTATTATTTTGAATAGGAAATTGTATAGGATAACCGAGGTAGTCCCACCTAGTGCTATTTCCTTGATCTCTGCAAAGCAATGCAGGAAGGTCATCTCTCAGACCGGAAAGTTTGTCTTCTTCATGATTCACTCTCAGAGTGAGAAAAATATTGCAGCCACATCCAGGGCCTCTGTGGTCGACCTCTCCACGTAGCAGAAGCAAGTGAATAAGGTCGTGGAAGAATACAAATGTATCTTCTCCTCACCTACTGGGGTAACTTTGCACTATCAGGTCAAGAATTCCATCAATCTGACCCCTGACGCACCGCTACCCAATGGGCCAGTCTATCGTTGCTCTCTATTAGAAAATGAGGAGATCAAGCATTGGATCCAAGAACTACTCCACAAGGGGCATATCTGACCCAACTCATTTCCTTGTGGAAGCCAAATCATGTTGTTGTAGAAGAAAGACAAGACCTGATGAATTTGCATTGATTATCGAGCCCTAAATAAAATCACAGTCAAGAACTGGTGCTTGATTCCCCAAGTCGACGACCTCCATGATCAACTCAAGGGGGAAAAATACTTTAGTAAGATTGATCTGAAGTCAAGCTACCATCAGGTCCCAATAGAACAAACATATGTATGGGAGACTTCCTTTAAGTCAAAAGAAGGTATTTTTGAATGGTTGGTCATGCCCTTTGGTTTGAAAATTGCCCCAACAAATTTCATGAGGATGATGGACGATATCTTGCGGCCTTTCACCAATTATTTTGTAGTGGTGTATCTGGATGAAATCCTCATCTACAACAAGACTTGGGCGGAATAATTGCAACATATTTAGTAGATTTTGCACACCCTACCACAACACAAGCTATATGCCAACTTGGAAAAATGCTCCTTCAGAATGGACAGGGTCCAGTACCTAGGCTACAATGTTGATGAGCGTGGTGTGCATGTGGATCCAACCAAAATCTAGTTCATCTATGACTGGCCAACCCCAACCACACTCACTGAGCTTCAAAGCTTCTTAGGCTTTGCCAATTTCTATCATAGGTTCATGTTTGGATTCTCCCATATTGCATGGGCCCTTAGCCAAGTAACTAGGGGTGGTGGTAAGAAAAATTTTGTGTGGGGCTTGTCCCAACAGGAAGTGTTCGATGATTTGAAGTAACACTTGTGCTCGGCCCCAGTTTTTTCATTACCTGACCTGCAACAACCCTTTGAGATTGAGACAGATGNCACACAGAGGCTAAAACCAGTGTAGGATGAAGCCTGCGTGATGTTTAAGGATATCGAAGGACAAGGTTCGCAACTGGACCAAGTAGTTGCGATAGTGGAACAATTACTGGAAGGGCCTGTTACAGAGAAAGTGATCCAGGAGTTTGTTGAGCAGGAATATCAGGTGAAGCAACAAGTTGAGGCAGCTCGAGGCCTTCAAAGCAACATTGCCTAGATCTGAGTGACTTGGGATGAGTCACAGGTGAGTGTTGGGGGCATGTTGGCCCTCGACCAAGTTTTGGGGAAACATTGGTCACGTTTGACCACCCTTTTGGACTTCGATAGGATGGTCGAAGATTGAGCACCCAGGCGGAGTTGGGATTGTGGGATCTCACTTGATTTGTGGACCCAACAAGGGGTTCATTAGGGTTTATGGGATGTCAGCCCATGGGTTTACCCATGATTCGGCCTTTTTGTAAGAGATTGTAAAAGTATAAATAAGAAAGAATGTAATGGGTGTGAGGGGGGATGTAATTGGATAAGTGCAAGAGGCAAGTAGTTCTAAGTTGTTTTGTGCAATAGAATGTGTTATGTAAAGCTTTGTGCTTGATAAAGGAGTTGGCTCTATGCCTTGACCTGATTTTTGGAAGGTGGATCTAGTGCGCAGTGCGCAGATCACATGTCTGATGCGAAGCTTGGCTCTGTGGCTTAGTGAAAAGGAGCAGATGAATGTAATATATTGAAGGCTAATAAAGAAGAAGAAGTTGTTGGTGGGCGTAGACCCACACTGGAGTGAACCATGTATATCATGTGTTGATGGTTTTCTTTGTGCTATGATGTTTATGTTGTGGATCTTCTTAGTGCATTGATGGTGATGTATAATAGATAGATCTATGAATGCTTAGTGTTTTATTTATGTTGAATGTTCTAGATCTAACTTATGATGCTAAGTGTGATGTGTATTTTGTCATTATTACTGCATCGATCTATCCTTAGGGTGTGTTCTGCGATGTGAATAAAGTTCGTAAAACTAATGCATATTTTTGTGAAGTGCTGTGATCACATATCTATGTCCCAGCTTGGTTACAAACACCTGATTCTTGTAACCCCCCCTGCTTCTACCTTGGGTGAGACTTTGCCTACTTCGTAGGTGTTGCCGAAAGGGCCAGTAGTTAGGGTTTTGTTGGTGCGTTGTTGAAGTGTTGAACCTTAGGTCTGCCCCTGTGCCAACATAGATCGAGAGTGGGAAGAGCATCATAGTTATGTAAATATTACTAGATTTGGTAAAGAAATAGTTTTCTTTGTAAAGATAAGAGGTACATACTTGTAAAAATGTATGTTATAAGCATCTCCAAGATATTATGTCATGTTCGTATAGACGTACAAATTTATATTGAATATATTTTGAGTTTCTTTCAAGGAAGGAGAGAGGAAATGAATAGGTAATTTATTCAAATACCCCTACATATACATTAGCAGTACAGGAACAGTGAGTCCATGTGGGCAAGGCATAGATCAACATTCAACCTGGTTTCATGATTGGCCGAGATAGACTATATTTACCAAAGAAGGTGATGGGAGTGGATGTTGAGTACAGGATTTAGATTTAGATACTGCAAAGATTCAGTGAACATAATTTTGTTATGAAGGAATCTACGAGCTAGAACAAGAGCTATATTTAACTAGTGCCAGTAGCCAAAGAGCCAGAGTCAAAGCCATATTTTAGAAGCAAATAGAAGTACATTGATCTAGTATCCAATATCTAAGATCCAAGATAAAAATTTAGTCCCATAATATCCAACAAGGTGGAAGAGTGAAGAAKCTTCATYRTCACTAAGTTATTGAATAAGAGAATTTCAATAAGTGGAAGAGTTAGTAAGAGTTATCATAACTAAGTTGTTGAAATATTCAAACTTTTGGAGGACCAAAAGTTCTTCAATGGGAAGGTGTGATCCAGGAAGATCCAGATCACTCACAGAGGTCCAGGGATGATCCATATGGATATCAATGGCCACCCAACTATTCCAACTATATCATCTTGGCATTTTTTCAGTTTAGCAGGTTTTTCCTAGTTTTCGTGTCCTGAACTTTTGGGGCTGTTTTGAGGCCCTAAACAACGTTTTTAGGGCTCTCCACATTAAAATTATATATTTAGTTACAGTTTTATGTCTAAATGTGTATTCCTTGGATATACATTTCCAACGGGTTACTGTGTGCCTAAAACGAATATCGTATGCAAAATTTATGACCCTGGGAAGTTGATGTTCTAACTTACCCCAACGAGGCCCACATGACTTTTGGCGCTTCATCTCCTAGGGTTAGGTTTTTGGATGTCTAGGGTTTTGGAATTCATTTTTATTGTAAAAATTATTTGAGAGCCTCATTGTAATCATATTATTGTGAATGAGCACAACCATCACATCTCTTCTCAGAGATAAGTCGCCGCCATTCTTGCAA
Source organism: Picea glauca (assembly GCA_000966675.3). Classification (NCBI taxonomy): domain Eukaryota; kingdom Viridiplantae; phylum Streptophyta; class Pinopsida; order Pinales; family Pinaceae; genus Picea; species Picea glauca. The sequence goes on from JZKD02S1599989.1 coordinate 161,880, forward strand.
ACTTGTTTTCAATCTGCTTTTTACAGTTTCAGGATAATATTTCCTTATTGAATAGAAGCCAGTTTTATTGTATATCTGTTATTGTTCCTTGTGTATCTGTGTTAATAATAATAATAATAATAATAATATGTGTTAATTTCATTCTTCTCATAAAATCTGGATTAGTGGTATCAGAGTGGTCTGCTCCTTGTCGTTTTTAGTGCATGTCCCCGACGAGGTTAGGGTATAAAGAGTTGGGTCTCGAGCTTGTTTCTCTTGAGGAAAAAATATCTCACACACCTAAGAGACCTTCCATGGAGGGAGAAAATAAAGATGATTGGACAAGAGATCCTTTCAAATTGTTGCTCGAGGAAGCCCTCGCACAACAAGGAAATAAGATGATGGATAATTTTGCACAAATCCTTCGGAGACTACCAACAGGAAACACATCTTCCTTGAGCGGAGGCGTTTCCCCCTTAAAGGTACATATCAAATTTATATTCATATATTTGAAGGTCAGATAGACACAGATGATGTAGACAAATGGTTGAATCTAATAGAAGGATGTTTTTTTGTCCATAACTTTTCAAATAGATAAAAGATTACTTTTGCGCTCCTCAAATTTGTTCCCCATGTCAAATATTGGTGGGATACTTTCTATGAGGAAAAGGAAACATAGGAACCCTCATTATTTATAGTCGCACTCACCTGGGAGTCCTTCAGGGATGTTGTTAAGGAACAATACCATCCTATTGGAAGTTATAATGACCTGTATACAAAACGGACCACACTGCAGCATGAAAGGGACCAAGCAGTGCCAGAGTTCACAAATATATTCCATACCTTACACAAAAAGATGGGTATTAAATATTCTGAGTGACATATGGTGCTAAAGTATCATAGTGGTCTACATAGATACATCTAGGCAAAAATGGAGTTTTTGTACATCTCGTCCTTGGGTGTGGCCTATCGATATGTCGTTAAAATTGAGAAGAAGCTTAAACAAAAGACACAGAAGTTTGGGTCTGGAAACCCCTCACAACAGAGGTAGGGAAAGCACAGCCCCAGCTTATATAACAAAGGAAAAAGAAAATATGGACAACCTCAGGACAACCAGTCTAATCCACAAGCAAAAAAGGACAATGGAAAGATGAAGAAATATACCGAGAAGAGGTGAGACTTCCATAATATCCCCTGACACAACATTGTTGATTTATTCTCAAAGCAGTCATTGGTGGATGAGGTGAAAGCCTTTGAATCAGATGTGGGGTCCGACTCTGAGTCAGAACTAGAAAAGGGGAGATGGATCATTGATGCATAACTCAGTGCCACCGTTGCTACCACCAAGATACATCCCAATGAACCTAATGGGACAGAGGAAGGAGAGCACCTCTTTCATTCATAGATGTGGGTGAAAGGAACCTTGCTTCTCTTCATCATTGATATAGGTATCCATAAGAACCTCATCTTAGCGGAGGTCATCAAGTGGCTAGCCCTACTGACAATGCCGCACTCGCATCCCTACACCATCGAATGGCTCAACAATGTCGCCTGTCATATGACATCAAGCCCTTCAAAGATGAGGTATTGTGTGATGTTTCTCCCCTTGAAGTTTGTGATGTTATTTTTGTCCAACCTTATTTATGGAAATGTCATGTTGTATATGAGTTTAGGCCTCACAATTTTATTATTATTTTGAATAGGAAATTGTACAAGATAACCGAGGTAGTCCCACCTAGTGTTATTTCCTTGATCTCTGCAAAGCAATGCAGGAAGGTCATCTCTTAGACCAGAAATTTTGTCTTCTTCATGATTCACTCTCAGAGTGAAAAAAATATTGCAGCCACATCCAGAGCCTCTGTGGTCGACCTCTCCACGTAGAAGAAGCAAGTGGATAAGGTCGTGGAAGAATATAAATATATCTTCTCCTCACCTACTGGGGTACCTCTGCACTATCAGGTCAAGAATTCCATCAATCTGACCCCTGACGCACCACTACCCAATGGGCCAATCTATCACTGCTCTCTATTAGAAAATGAGGAGATCAAGCATTGGATCCAATAACTACTCCATAAGGGGCATATCTGACCCAACTCATTTCCTTGTGGAAGCCAAATCGTGTTGTTGTAGAAGAAAGACAAGACCTGATGAATTTGCATTGATTACTGAGCCCTAAATAAAATCACAGTCAAGAACTAGTGCCTAATTCCACAAGTCGATGACCTCCATGATCAACTCAAGGGGGGAAAATACTTTAGTAAGATTGATCTGAAGTCAAGCTACCATCAGGTCCCAATAGAACAAACATATGTATGGGAGACTTCCTTTAAGTCAAAAGAAGGTATTTTTGAATGGTTGGTCATGCCCTTTGGTTTGAAAAATGCCCCAACAAATTTCATGAGGATGATGGACGATATCTTGCGGCCTTTCACCAATTATTTTGTAGTGGGTATCTAGATGAAATCCTGATCTACAACAAGACTTGGGTGGAATACTTGCAACATATTTAGTAGTTTTTTCACACCCTGCCACAACACAAGCTATATGCCAACTTGGAAAAATGCTCCTTTGGAATGGACAGGGTCCAGTACCTAGGCTACAATTTTGATGAGCGTGGTGTGTATGTGGATCCAACCAAAATCTAGTTCATCTGTGATTGGCCAACCCCAACCACACTCACTGAGCTTCAAAGCTTCTTAGGCTTTGCCAATTTCTATTGTAGGTTCATGTTTGGAATCTCCCATATTGGATGGGCCCTCAACCAAGTAACTAGGGGTGGTGGTAAGAAAAAGTTTGTGTGGGGCTTGTCCCAATAGGAAGTGTTTGATGATTTAAAGTAACACTTGTGCTCGGCCCCAGTTTTTTCATTACCTGACCTGCAACAACCCTTTGAGATTGAGACAGATGCTTCAGACTATGTTGTGGGCATAGTTCTCACTCAACATGGCCACCCCATGGCCTATCATAGTGAGACATTATTAGATGTTGTCTGTAAGTACCCTACATACAACAAATCAATGTACTCCATGTTGAAATAATGTAACTGCAAAGAGTATTCTTATTAGTATTGTTATAGTATTCATAGGATCAATCCCCATTGTGGATTGATCATGTCGGTTATTGTATTAGGACCAAATCCTCTTTTGCGGATTGGTCAACAGACAATTGTAATAGGTAGAATAAGAAGTCGGCCCCAGCAGTTATTATTGAGACCCAGAAATATAATAAAGGTGGGTTTACCCACCCAGAGTGAGANTTAGTGGTATCAGAGTGGTCTGCTCCTTGTCGTTTTTAGTGCATGTCCCCGACGAGGTTAGGGTACAAAGAGTTGGGTCTCGAGCTTGTTTCTCTTGAGGAAAAAATATCTCACACACCTAAGCGACCTTCCATGGAGGGAGAAAATAAATATGATTGGACAAGAGATCCTTTCAAATTGTTGCTCGAGGAATCCCTCGTGCAACAAGGAAATGAGATGATGGATAATTTTGCACAAATCCTTCGGAGACTACCAACAGGAAACGCATCTTCCTTGAGCGGAGGTGTTTCCCCCTTAAAGGTACATATCAAATTTTATATTCATATATTTGAAGGTCAGATAGACACAGATGATGTAGACAAATGGTTGAATCTAATAGAAGGATGTTTTTTTGTCCATAACTTTTCTAATAGATAAAAGATTACTTTTGCGCTCCTCAAATTTGTTCCCCATGTCAAATATTGGTGGGATAATTTCTATGAGGAAAAGGAAACATAGGAACCCTCATTATTTATAGTCACACTCACCTGGGAGTACTTCATGGATGTTGTTAAGGAACAATACCATCCTATTGGAAGTTATAATGACCTGTATACAAAACGGAGCACATTGCAGCATGAAAGGGACCAAGCAGTGCCAGAGTTCACAAATATCTTCCATACCTTACACAAAAAGATGGGTATTAAATATCCTGAGTGACATATGGTGCTAAAGTATCATAGTGGTCTACATAGATACATCTAAGCAAAAATGGAGTTTTTGTACATCTCGTCCTTGGGTGCGGCCTATCGATATGTCGTCAAAATCGAGAAGAAGCTTAAACAAAAGACACAGAAGTTTGGGTCTGGAAACCCCTCACAAAAGAGGTAGGGCAAGCACAGCCCCAGCTTATAGAACAAAGGAAAAAGAAAATATGGAAAACCTCAGGACAACCAGTCTAATCCACAAGCAAAAAAGGACAATGGAAAGATGAAGAAATATACCAAGAAGTGGTGAGACTTCCATAATATCCCCTGACATAACATTGTTGATTTCTTCTCAAAGCAGTCGTTGGTGGATGAGGTGAAATCCTTTGAATCAGATGCGGGGTCCGACTCTGAGTCAAAACCAGAAAAGGGGAGATGGATCATTGATGCATAACTCAGTGCCACCGTTGCTACCACCAAGATACATCCCGATGAACCTAATGGGCCAGAGGAAGGAGAGAACCTCTTTCATTCACAGATGTGGGTGAAAGGCACCTTGCTTCTCTTCATCATTGATAGCGGTAGCCAGAAGAACCTCATCTCAGTAGAGGTCATCAAGCAGCTAGCCCTGTCGACAATGTCGCACGCGCATCCCTACACCATCGAATGGCTCAATAATGTCGCATGTCATATGACATCAAGCCCTTCAAAGATGAGGTATTGTGTGATGTTTCTCCCCTTGAAGTTTGTGATGTTATTTTTTTCCAATCTTATTTATGGAAATGTCATGTTGTATATGAGTTTAGGCCTCACAATTTTATTATTATTTTGAATAGGAAATTGTACAGGATAATCGAGGTAGTCCCACCTAGTGCTATTTCCTTGATCTCTGCAAAGCAATGCAGGAAGGTCATCTCTCAGACCGGAAAGTTTGTCTTCTTCATGATTCACTCTCAGAGTGAGAAAAATATTGCAGCCACATCCAGGGCCTCTGTGGTCGACCTCTCCATGTAGCAGAAGCAAGTGGATAAGGTCGTGGAAGAATACAAATATATCTTCTCCTCACCTACTGGGGTACCTCTGCACTATCAGGTCAAGAATTCCATCAATCTGACCCCTGATGCACCGCTACCCAATGGGCCAGTCTATCGCTGCTCTCTATTAGAAAATGAGGAGATCAAGCATTAGATCTAAGAACTACTCCACAAGGGGCATATCTGAACCAACTCATTTCCTTGTGGAAGTCAAATCATGCTGTTGTAGAAGAAAGACAAGACCTGATGAATTTGCATTGATTACCAAACCCTAAATAAAATCACAGTCAAGAACTGGTGCCTGATTCCCTAAGTTGACGACCTCCATGATCAACTCAAGGGGGGAAAATACTTTAGTAAGATTGATCTGAAGTCAAGCTACCATCAGGTCCCAATAGAACAAACATATGTATGGGAGACTTCCTTTAATTCAAAAGAAGGTATTTTTGAATGGTTGGTCATGCCCTTTGGTTTGAAAAATGCCCCAACAAATTTCATGAGGATGATGGACGATATCTTGTGGCCTTTCACCAATTATTTTGTAGTGGTGTATCTAGATGAAATCCTCATCTACAACAAGACTTGGGCGGAATACTTGCAACATATTTAGTAGTTTTTGCACACCCTGCCACAACACAAGCTATATGCCAACTTGGAAAAATGCTCCTTCGGAATGGACAGGGTCCAATACCTAGGCTACAATGTTGATGAGCATGGTGTGCATGTGGATCCAACCAAAATCTAGTTCATTTGTGACTGGCCAACCCCAACCACACTCATTGAGCTTCAAATCTTCTTAGGCTTTGCCAATTTCTATCATAGGTTCATGTTTGGATTCTCCCATATTGCATGGGCCCTTAGCCAAGTAACTAGGGGTGGTGGTAAGAAAAAGTTTGTGTGGGGCTTGTCCCAACAGGAAGTGTTCGATGATTTGAAGTAACACTTGTGCTCGGCCCTATTTTTTTCATTACCTGACCTACAACAACCCTTTAAGATTGAGACAGATGCTTCAGACTATGTTGTGGGCATAGTTCTCACTCAGCATGGCCACCCCATGGCCTATCATAGTGAGACATTATTAGATGTTGTCTGTAAGTACCCTACATATGACAAATCAATGTACTCCATGTTGAAATAATGTAACTGCAAAGAGTATTCTTATTATTGTTGTTATATTATTCATAGGATCAATCCCCATTGTGGATTGATCATGTCTGTTATTGTATTAGGACCAAATCCCCTTTTGCGGATTGGTCAACAGACAATTGTAATAGGTAGAATAAGAAGTCAGACCCAACAGTTATTATTGAGACCTAGAAATATAATAAAGGTGGGTTTACCCACCCAGAGTGAGAAGTCGACCCTGCCAGTGAAGACACTTCACACTTGCCAGACTTGTATATAGAGAGAGGCTAGTGCCTCACTTTGACACACAACACACTTGCTCATTTCTAAGAGGCAAGTTGTGACTTACAAGTTGGAGAGAGGGAGAAGAGTGGCGCATCTTTTGGAGAGGAATTTTTGTATTGGTTTGAGTTATCTCTTGACATTGTATTGGCAATTTATGATAAGGAAGTTTTTGTTGGGTTTTCTTCCCCTAGAGGTTTTCCCAGGATAAATGTTATGTCTCTTGTGAATGTGTATTTCTCAGTGATCTTGTTCTTATGTTGCTCTTATCTATTGAAATGCAAAGAACTATAATAATTGCATAAAACATTAACATGGTATCAGAGCCAACCTGAAGGAAGCATATTTCGCAAGAGAAAAATGTCACTGTTACAGTACCTGCAAATTAGGGTTTTTCAAAAGTGAAGCTTTTCAGCTCCAAAATCACCTAGAAAGTTGCACCCTCCCCCAAGGATCATTTTGGCACCTAGAGCGCACCTTTTCAGTGGCTAGATCTCCCGAAACGTGAAACCCTAGTTTCACAAAAGTACCAGAAGTACCAGAAAACCAGTACCAGAGTACCAGAAGAACTAGAAGCATCAGTCAAGAAATCTGCAGATCAGATTTGAAGGGGGAAAATTTGGATTTTCTCAGATCCAAGTACACCAGGCTACTCGCCTCAACCAAGCACACCTCCTGGTAAGGTCAAAACTTGATTTTAAGCATTTTCATTTTTTGGTCATTTTTCATAGCCTCAAGTACAAGATGTCTGCAAGCACAAAGATTGTTGAGAAACTAGAAGGCATAGACAACTTTGGTGCCTGGAAGTATAGGATCGGTCTGATCCTTGCAGAGAATGACCTAGAAAGATTCATCAAAGAAGAAGTGTTGGAACCTGGAGATGCCATAGAGAAAGCAAAGCATCAGAAGGACTCAATCAGGGCTCAAAGAATCATTGCAGATTCAATCAAAGACCACCTGATCCCGTATGTATCATCTAAGAAAACTTCGAAAGAGATGTTTGACTCTCTAAGCAAACTATACGAAGGAAATAACATCAACTGAAAGATGAACCTAAGATCTCAATTGAAGAATACCAAGATGCAGAAAGGAGAAATGATTCAAGAATATTTCTCTCGAATATCAGAAATTAAAGAACGATTAAAAGTGATTGAAGACACCATAGATGAAGACGAATTCGTAATGATGGACCTAAATGGTCTCACAAGACCTTGAGATGATTTCATCCAGACGATATGTGCCAGAAAGGAGAAACTACAGTTTGAGAGCCTATGGGAAGAATGCATCCAAGAAGAGACAAGGGTAGCTAATCGTGAAGCACTACTAGCAAGGGATGATGATCAAGCCCTAGCTACTCATACAAAAGGAGGAAGGAAGAAACCCTACTTCAAAAGGGAAACTCATAGAGAGACTCAACCATCAAACAAATTCAACAACAAAGAATATCATCCAAGAAATTTTCAGAAGAAAGGACAATGCAAGGGAAGAGATCTCTCATCCATACAATGCTATCATTGTGATAAGATGGGACACAAGGCAAATTCTTGTCCAGTCAGAAGAGAAGAATACAAGATGAAACACAAGAGGCAACATGCCCACATAGTCGAAGATGAAGAACCACCTATGAAGATGATTAAAGACCATGTCTTGATCTCAGCCCTCTCAGGATTTATATCACCTACAAAGGACACATGGCTCATTGATAGAAGTGCAGCAAAACACATGACGGGTAAGAAAAGTACTCTCTCTTGTATTTCGGAAAAGAATTTTTCTGAAAAAGTGACACTTGGATATGATTACGAATATCCCATCAAGGGAGTGGGAGAATCAAACTACAAGCTAGATTCATAAAACTCAATAACAATGAAAGATGTACTCTATGTATCGGCCTTGAAGAAGAACTTACTTTCCATAACAACTTTAGAAAAGAAAGGCTATAGAGTTTCCTTCATAGATGGAGAAGTTCTTATGTGGGCTAAGGGAGAAACCATAAATGAAGCAATCGTCATCGGAAATGAAGAAAATGGCTTATATAAGCTGAAGGGTCACCTAGAAACTGCCATGACCCATGCCATCGAAAAATCATGCGAACTTTGGCATAGAAGATTAGCCCACATAAAATACAAGGCACTACCATACATATGCAAAGCTGTCACAGGTTTACCAGAACTCAAGGTCGACCAAGAAGGCATATGCAATGGATGTGCGCAAGGGAAGAATATCAAGAACCCTTTTCCAAAAAGGGACAACAAAGTGGAAGGAGTACTGGAACTCATTCACTCAGACGTGTGTAGCCCAATGCCATCATCCTCCATTAGTGGGTATGTATACTATGTATCATTCATTGATGACTATTATCGCAAGACCTGGATATATTTCTTGAAATCTAAAGATGAAGTATTCAACAAATTCAAGGAACTCAAAGCCTTGATAGAGAATATTTCTGAAAGGAAGATTAAGATACTCAGGTCA
>JZKD02S1600000.1:0-19361 GCA_000966675.3 Picea glauca
CAAAAAGTGCCTTCCTCGTTCAGTTTCTCCCTTGATGCACTGCTCCCCGTTTAGTTTCTCCCTTGATGCACTATGCCATCTCTTTCCAACTAGACAGGTATTGAATCAGACTATCAGAGAGGACATATATATATTTTAAATCCACATCACTTGGACCTCACCTCCAACAATCCTAGGATAGAATATGTCCTTCTATATAGAGAACTTTTTGGAGCTACATGATGGAATCATCGTTCACTCCCCTTATACGCGTAGGCATTGGATGCACTCGTTCAAGATCCCTTTGGGACAAATCTAGGTTAGTTCTCATCAAATCCAGACTAAGACATACCACCATATACCATGATCTGATAGGATCTTCCCGATGTGCCACTTACAGGAGTCGGAGATAGAGATGCACCTCATCTTTAGGTGCCCCATATACTATGATATCAATAGACGTTATCACTACCTCTATAGGGACTAAGAGGGATCCCTCTCTGATTTATTTTGGTACGAGGACCAAATATGCATAGCCCTCTTCATCAAGGATATATTCATCCATATATCTTAGTTCATTCGTGCCATGCATCGCCTTGGGATGACCGAGATAATCACATCATACTTTCATGTTAATCCATCAGATTATATCAACAAGTAGTAAGAAGAGTCCCAAAGTGCACCAAACAGTAGATTGGTGAGACCACGTGTCTCTCCTCAGTCTCCCCCTCCAAGAGATTGACCATTATCATCGATATTGGTTCAAAGGTGTTGAATCGTACATCAATCCATATATCCTCAAAGAGTTAGAGGGATCAGCTCCAATAAGATCCAATGCAGGATGCCTCTCATCCAACAGATTACATCCCAGATCCAAAGAATAAGCTAGAGATCTATCCAGAGTTTCTTTCTTTTGACCTCAGATTTTTGGAGTATCCCCAACTCCTACATCCCCCCCTGTAACATTCCCCATCTTAAGTGGGTTTCATTACTTATGGAATTACACATAAAAATAAAAAAAAATTGCAAACTAATCATGTAGCTTACCAACTATAGGAACACACAAATATTTAACCATTTTGTTATCATTAATTTAAATGCAGCTACAACATGTTGAAATAAACATGAATGCATCTAATTAACTTAATACAATATCATATAAAACCATCATCATATACAAAATTAATACACAACGATATACATATAAATGTAACACAGAACAAGATAAGCACTTATCTTTTAAAATAGTTATGCAACCAATTGTTTGGGACGGACGTCCCACCCAACCATAAAATTGCCGTTTTTATCTCAACAGCAAGTCACCCCCAAGCTCAGGCTAGGAATCCACAAAAGAAGGTGTCTCTCAATGTCCACTCACAGCTTAGATAATCCCACAATCCACTAGTATCCTCCTATAGTTATCCCGAATTTTCCTCCAAATCTCTTCCTCTCGATCTGCCCAACCCAAGGAATGTACCCCTTCAGTGCTTACGGTCCATCGAGCGTTGCATTCAATTATCAGGGTCTCTGTGGAGAAAGTAACCATGATATCACTACTGGGAAAATCAAGGGAACTCACTGCCCGAAAAACTACCAGGAAATAAAACAACAACTAGATTGTTGTTGCAGTGCAACTCTCATAGGAGTTCACTCTTCAGACCTTAAAACCTAATTCTTATACAAGTTTTACAACTTGCTTCTTCATTCTTTGGCTCCAAAAATGCCATTGAATTCTCCCTCCATTGTTACTCCAACTCCATTGCTCTTATTTCATGTTCTCTATTTTTTGTTCATGAAAAAATGTGACTCACTAAAACTACCCCCTTGGCCATATGAATTTCCTCCATTTTTCTTTCTCACTTGACTTACACTCTTTCCTAAGACAATTTTACTTCAGCCCCATTCTCCTAACAAATATGGTATATGATTCCTCACAACCACCCTCTTTCATGAACTCAATGATTGGGTCCTTCTACACTTAAGGTAAAATTAGAAGGTTCACTCAAAACATTAAAATGGAAAAGGATTTGAGAATTAAACTCATGAATAAGAAACTCTTTTTTATACCCCTCCTCTATGTTGGATTAATCATCCCCATTTCCGTTCATGTCCCCAAACAATTGGCATCACATTTTATTTATTAAAATTTAGAAATACAATTCTCATATACATCGCTTGGCCACAGCCATATATTATATCTAGATTAAGAATTAATTAAAATTGGTGTTATATCAGGGAAATTACATTCCACCTCCCCTACAATTGTGCATTGTCCTCGGTGCACAAAAATATGTTAATATACATGTACAAAATTTACATTACAACGAAAAGATAAAATTTTACAATATTTATAACTCCAACAGCAACCCCAACCATAATCTCATGTTCATCTCAACCCACTGACCCAAGGAATGTACCCCCTTCACCTCTCTCAGTCCATTGGGATATATTATTATTTTATCAAGGCCGCCATAGCAGGTTGGTTAAGACTCTGAGATGTGGTTCTAAAACTTTAGTTGTCCAAAAATGGAGTCTTGCATTCTTGTATTTTGTTTTCTTCAAAATTGACAAACATTTGTGGGTACCCCTCCCACATGGTTTCCTCATGCTCCCATGCAATGTATTTAGAACCATAGTAAGTTCATTGGACCTTTACCATGTCAATTTCTTTGTTCCTAAGCACTTTGAATTTACAGTCCATCATGTGCATTGGTTCCACCTGGAAGTCTCCTTCATCTTCCACCTGGATCAAAGTCCAATCAATTATGTGGTAAGGGTAAGGCACATATTTTTTTAATAATGACACATGAAACACATTATGCACTCTCATGGATGCAAGCAATGCTAGCATGTATGCAACTGGGCCTATCTTCTCTAAGATTTCAAAACACCCATGGTATCTTGCTGCCAATTTTGGACATCAACCCAATCTTAGTGAAATTCTCTTGGCTTCCACTTTCAAAAATACATGTTTGCCCACTTTAAAATATCTTAAAACCCTATTCTTGTATGCATAACGTTTTTTTATGTCTTCGGTAGCCTTTAAATTATGTCTGATATTTTTTATTTGTTTTCCATTTCTTTTAACAAATCTATCCCAATGACATATTTGTTTGTTGGACTATCCCGGGTTCATGGTGTGTTACACTTCCTCCCATACAATGATTCAAATGGGCTCATTTTTAATGAGGCTCGATACTCATTATTGTAAGAAAAATCCATTGAGTGGATATGATCTTACCACTTTGATAGTTGGTCCATCACATACATTATGAGCATGTCTTCAATTATTCCATTGGTCCTCTATGTTTTCCCATTAGGCTCTGGGTGATATCTTGAATAGACATTTAAATTTGTCCCAAATCCTTTGAACAAACCTGTCCAAAAATTGGAGGCAAACTTAGGATCATTGTATGAAAAAATTGACTTGGGAACTCCATGTAGCCTAGCAACTTCATGTCGATCTCTGCAATATTTTCTACCTTGTGAGTAGTCTTTACTAGGATTAAATGTCTAGTCTTAGTCAATTTATCCACCACTACCATGATGGAATCATGGTGTTTCATTGTTATTGGTAGTTAGTAATAAAATCAACTATAAATACTTCCCATTTTCATTCTAGAATGAGAAATGGTTGTAACAGACCATCTGGATGTCTATGTTCATTTTTCACCTTCTGGCTCTCTAGACACCTGGTGATATAATTAGCCACATCTTTCTTCATTTCGGGCCAAAATTATTGGCTCCTCACATGTGCAATGGATTTATGATATCGTGGGTGTCCAACGTAGGGTACATTATGCATTTCTCTCATCATTATATTTTTCATCTCTCTAGAATTTGGCACATGTACTTTGCCTATGTACTTGAGGATCCCATCCTCTTGTAGGTCATAATATTTAAATTTATGTTTTAAATTGTCTTGTTGTAATGTTTCTTTTATTTTTCAAATAGTGTTGATCTGAATTTGTTGATTCTAAAATTATGTCTTTCAAATCAGTCATGTACATGTTGATGGTTGCAGTATGCATCTTATACGCTCTTCTGCAAAATGCATCAGCCACCTGATTTTATTTATCTTTGATGTGCTTAATTGCAAAGTCATATTCACTAAGAAATTAGATCCATCTAGTTTGTTTGGCATTTGTTGTTGGTTGTCCAAACAAATATTTCATACCATAGTGGTTTGTCCTTCGATCAAATTTCCTCCCCATGAGGTAATGTCTCCACATTTTCATCCCATGAATAATGGTTGCTAATTCTAGATCGTGGATAGCATAACTCCTATCATGCTCTTTTAATTTTCTAGACTGATAGCATACCACGTGATCCTTTTGAGTAAGGACTCCACCAATCCATTCTTTGCATGCATATTTACATGCAACAAAGTCTTTATCAGGGTCTACAATCTTCAATATTGGTGCACTGGTCAATATGTCTTTCAATTGTTGAAAACTTTCTTCACATTTAGAATTCCATTCAAATTTCACTCCCTTCTTTTGCAAGAAAGTAATGAGGCTTGCAATCTTTGAAAAAACTTTTATGAATCTTCAATAATACCTTACAAGACCCATTAATGATCTGACCTCTATAACATTTCTTGACGTTGGCCATCTTCTGATATCTTCTATCTTCTCAGGATCAACTGTTATCCCATCTTCCAAAATAATATGACCCAAGTAATGAATCTTCTTTTGATAGAAGATCCACTTACTTAACTTGGCATACAACTTATACTTTCTAAAAAATATTAGCACCATTCTTAAATGTTGTTCATGTTCCTCCTTTTTCTTTGAGTATATGAGTATATCATCCAGGAACACAATTACAAACTTTTCTAGGTATTCCCAGAACACTCCATTCCTCATACACATGAAAACAGTTGGGGAATTTGATATACCAAATGGCACTATTGTGAATTCATAATGCTCATAGCTTGTCTTGAATGTTGTATTGCTTTTATATTCTTCCTTTATCCTCACTTGAGGATAACATGATATCAAGTCAATCTTTGAAAATATTCTTGCACCTTTCAACTAATCAAACAAATCATCAATCCTTGCCTAGGGGTATTTGTTTTTTATGGTGACCTTATTCAGTTTTATGAACTCAATACACAGCCTTAAGGTTCCATCTTTATTCTTCAAAAAAATAATTGAGGCACCCCAAGGTGACATGCTCGGACAAATATACTCTGGTGTTCCCATTCTATAAGGTGTCTTGGACATCGAGGCATCTCCTAGCACCAAATCAATAGGGAAATCAATGCCTCTCTTTGGTGGTAGTCTTGGGATTTCCCCAAAAACATCTTCAAAATCTCTCAAGATTGGATGGTCTTCAACACTTGTTATTTTATCTTTGGATGCCTCTTCCATATGGGCTAAAAAAATTGGCATCCCTTCTTGAAACTCTTTTTCAGTTGCATGGTTGAAATTTCACAACATGGTGTTTTTCCAAATAATCAATGTCAATTAGACAATCATATGATCATAATGGTATGATTTTCACATCTATTTGTTAGAATAATTTTTCACCCTCCAATCAAATCTTATATAATGTAAAATTAGCGATGCAAAATAGGCTAATTCAAGGAGAGAATGTCCTAAGTGTCGCCAACAAACCTCCTCTTCATTCGAGCTGGTGCATGACAACCTCGGGGGGGACTCCCTGGTTACCTTGTTGTCAATTTGTCTGATTTTCTGCAATTAAACACAAAAAACAGCAGCCAAACTTGTCTTGGACAGCTTGTAAAACCACCCAAGACGTTAGGAAAAATATAGTATATTTCACTTGGAATGATCCTTGCAGTGTTAGCATGAGAAAGATGAATAGAAAGAGGAAAATAATGCACACTTAAAAGATCAAAATTAATCACAATAAGAGGTTAAGAACTATTGATCAATGCACAAAGTAAGTTCACAATACTGACAAGAAACAAAATCTTTATATGAGCACAACACTTCTTTATTAATGGTTTTCCAAATGGTTGATTGCACCATAAAAAACAAGCACAAGAACTAGTAGAGTGGATATCCTTACACAAAGAACTAGAATCTAGAAACTAGAGAAGAAGAATGAGAGAAGACAGAGAGAGAGAGTATGTATGTTGATGCTGCAAAAATCCAACCCTGAATAATGAAGAGACCACTTCAATATATAGGCGACTAAGGGTGCACAAGTGAAGAGGGAAAGTGAAGCACATGGGACGTGAGCATGTGCATGAGGTAAGAAAATAGAAGTAAGAGTGCATGAGAAGGTAAATAGGAGTGAGAGAGGTAGTTAACCCATGCGTGTGAGGGTTTGGGGCACATGAAAGGGTAGAATAGATACACTAAAATAATCAATGAGCATGGAAGGATGAGATGGAAACTCAAAGAGATGAAGAATGGCACATGTGGAAGCTAGAAAGGAAATCTCAAGCGCATGGTAAGAGGGAGGGGTTGATATGTGAGAGAGAAGAGGTGTGAAGGTGCATGGAAAAGAGAGTTGCGCCCTAAATAATAGGGAAGAGGGTGCACAAGAGGGTTAACAAGGGAGAATAGATGCACACGTGTGGGAGGAAATGAGCTCAATGAGGCATATTCATGAGCCAATGTGATAGCAATAAGGAGAGAGAGAGATAGATGGTGCATGGGAGGAAGAGTGGAGTGAGGGGGAAGAGCGCCACACGTGTGAGGGTTTGAGAGAGAGGGGTGAAACATGAGGAGAAGAGGAAGAACGGATGGGTGAGTAAGACCAATGGAGGAAGAGAGAGACACATAGGGGGCAGATAAAGAGAGAATATGTGCATGGAGGGACTAACAATGGAAGGGANGCACCTCATCTTTAGGTGCCCCATATACTATGATATCAATAGACGTTATCACTACCTCTATAGGGACTAAGAGGGATCCCTCTCTGATTTATTTTGGTACGAGGACCAAATATGCCTAGCCCTCTTCATCAAGGATATATTCATCCATATATCTTAGTTCATTCGTGCCATGCATCGCCTTGGGATGACCGAGATAATCACATCATACTTTCATGTTAATCCATCAGATTAGATCAACAAGTAGTAAGAAGAGTCCCAAAGTGCACCAAACAGTAGATTGGTGAGACCACGTGTCTCTCCTCGGTGTCCCCCTCCAAGAGATTGACCATTATCATCGATATTGGTTCAAAGGTGTTGAATCGTACATCAATCCATATATCCTCAAAGAGTTAGAGGGATCAGCTCCAATAAGATCCAATGCAGGATGCCTCTCATCCAACAGATTACATCCCAGATCCAAAGAATAAGCTAGAGATCTATCCAGAGTTTCTTTCTTTTGACCTCATATTTTTGGAGTATCCCCAACTCCTACATCCCCCCCTGTAACATTCCCCATCTTAAGTGGGTTTCATTACTTATGGAATTACACATAAAAATAAAAAAATTCTGCAAACTAATCATGTAGCTTACCAACTATAGGAACACACAAAGATTTAACCATTTTGTTATCATTAATTTAAATGCAGCTACAACATGTTGAAATAAACATGAATGCATCTAATTAACTTCATACAATATCATATAAAACCATCATCATATACAAAATTAATACACAGCGATATACATATAAATGTAACACAGAACAAGATAAGCACTTATCTTTTAAAATAGTTATGCAACCAATTGTTTGGGACGGACGTCCCACCCAACCATAAAATTGTCGTTTTTATCTCAACAGCAAGTCACCCCCAAGCTCAGGCTAGGAATCCACAAAAGAGGGTGTCTCTCAATGTCCACTCACAGCTTAGATAATACCACAATCCACTAGTATCCTCCTATAGTTATCCCGAATTTTCCTCCAAATCTCTTCCTCTCGATCTGCCCAACCCAAGGAATGTACCCCTTTAGTGCTTACGGTCCATCGAGCGTTGCATTCAATTATCAGGGTCTATGTGGAGAAAGTAACCATGATATCACTACTGGGAAAATCAAGGGAACTCACTGCCCGAAAAACTACCAGGAAATAAAACAACAACTAGATTGTTGTTGCAGTGCAACTCTCATAGGAGTTCACTCTTCAGACCTTAAAACCTAATTCTTATACAAGTTTTACAACTTGCTTCTTCATTCTTTGGCTCCAAAAATGCCATTGAATTCTCCCTCCATTGTTACTCCAACTCCATTGCTCTTATTTCATGTTCTCTATTTTTTGTTCATGAAAAAATGTGACTCACTAAAACTACCCCCTTGGCCATATGAATTTCCTCCATTTTTCTTTCTCACTTGACTTACACTCTTTCCTAAGACAATTTTACTTCAGCCCCATTCTCCTAACAAATATGGTATATGATTCCTCACAACCACCCTCTTTCATGAACTCAATGATTGGGTCCTTCTACACTTAAGGTAAAATTAGAAGGTTCACTCAAAACATTAAAATGGAAAAGGATTTGAGAATTAAACTCATGAATAAGAAACTCTTTTTTATACCCCTCCTCTATGTTGGATTAATCATCCCCATTTCCGTTCATGTCCCCAAACAATTGGCATCACATTTTATTTATTAAAATTTAGAAATACAATTCTCATATACATCGCTTGGCCACAGCCATATATTATATCTAGATTAAGAATTAATTAAAATTGGTGTTATATCAGGGAAATTACATTCCACCTCCCCTACAATTGTGCATTGTCCTCGGTGCACAAAAATATGTTAATATACATGTACAAAATTTACATTACAACGAAAAGATAAAATTTTACAATATTTATAACTCCAACAGCAACCCCAACCATAATCTCATGTTCATCTCAACCCACTGACCCAAGGAATGTACCCCCTTCACCTCTCTCAGTCCATTGGGATATATTATTATTTTATCAAGGCCGCCATAGCAGGTTGGTTAAGACTCTGAGATGTGGTTCTAAAACTTTAGTTGTCCAAAAATGGAGTCTTGCATTCTTGTATTTTGTTTTCTTCAAAATTGACAAACATTTGTGGGTACCCCTCCCACATGGTTTCCTCATGCTCCCATGCAATGTATTTAGAACCATAGTAAGTTCATTGGACCTTTACCATGTCAATTTCTTTGTTCCTAAGCACTTTGAATTTACAGTCCATCATGTGCATTGGTTCCACCTGGAAGTCTCCTTCATCTTCCACCTGGATCAAAGTCCAATCAATTATGTGGTAAGGGTAAGGCACATATTTTTTTAATAATGACACATGAAACACATTATGCACTCTCATGGATGCAAGCAATGCTAGCATGTATGCAACTGGGCCTATCTTCTCTAAGATTTCAAAACACCCATGGTATCTTGCTGCCAATTTTGGACATCAACCCAATCTTAGTGAAATTCTCTTGGCTTCCACTTTCAAAAATACATGTTTGCCCACTTTAAAATATCTTAAAACCCTATTCTTGTATGCATAACGTTTTTTTATGTCTTCGGTAGCCTTTAAATTATGTCTGATATTTTTTATTTGTTTTCCATTTCTTTTAACAAATCTATCCCAATGACATATTTGTTTGTTGGACTATCCCGGGTTCATGGTGTGTTACACTTCCTCCCATACAATGATTCAAATGGGCTCATTTTTAATGAGGCTCGATACTCATTATTGTAAGAAAAATCCATTGAGTGGATATGATCTTACCACTTTGATAGTTGGTCCATCACATACATTATGAGCATGTCTTCAATTATTCCATTGGTCCTCTATGTTTTCCCATTAGGCTCTGGGTGATATCTTGAATAGACATTTAAATTTGTCCCAAATCCTTTGAACAAACCTGTCCAAAAATTGGAGGCAAACTTAGGATCATTGTATGAAAAAATTGACTTGGGAACTCCATGTAGCCTAGCAACTTCATGTCGATCTCTGCAATATTTTCTACCTTGTGAGTAGTCTTTACTAGGATTAAATGTCTAGTCTTAGTCAATTTATCCACCACTACCATGATGGAATCATGGTGTTTCATTGTTATTGGTAGTTAGTAATAAAATCAACTATAAATACTTCCCATTTTCATTCTAGAATGAGAAATGGTTGTAACAGACCATCTGGATGTCTATGTTCATTTTTCACCTTCTGGCTCTCTAGACACCTGGTGATATAATTAGCCACATCTTTCTTCATTTCGGGCCAAAATTATTGGCTCCTCACATGTGCAATGGATTTATGATATCGTGGGTGTCCAACGTAGGGTACATTATGCATTTCTCTCATCATTATATTTTTCATCTCTCTAGAATTTGGCACATGTACTTTGCCTATGTACTTGAGGATCCCATCCTCTTGTAGGTCATAATATTTAAATTTATGTTTTAAATTGTCTTGTTGTAATGTTTCTTTTATTTTTCAAATAGTGTTGATCTGAATTTGTTGATTCTAAAATTATGTCTTTCAAATCAGTCATGTACATGTTGATGGTTGCAGTATGCATCTTATACGCTCTTCTGCAAAATGCATCAGCCACCTGATTTTATTTATCTTTGATGTGCTTAATTGCAAAGTCATATTCACTAAGAAATTAGATCCATCTAGTTTGTTTGGCATTTGTTGTTGGTTGTCCAAACAAATATTTCATACCATAGTGGTTTGTCCTTCGATCAAATTTCCTCCCCATGAGGTAATGTCTCCACATTTTCATCCCATGAATAATGGTTGCTAATTCTAGATCGTGGATAGCATAACTCCTATCATGCTCTTTTAATTTTCTAGACTGATAGCATACCACGTGATCCTTTTGAGTAAGGACTCCACCAATCCATTCTTTGCATGCATATTTACATGCAACAAAGTCTTTATCAGGGTCTACAATCTTCAATATTGGTGCACTGGTCAATATGTCTTTCAATTGTTGAAAACTTTCTTCACATTTAGAATTCCATTCAAATTTCACTCCCTTCTTTTGCAAGAAAGTAATGAGGCTTGCAATCTTTGAAAAAACTTTTATGAATCTTCAATAATACCTTACAAGACCCATTAATGATCTGACCTCTATAACATTTCTTGACGTTGGCCATCTTCTGATATCTTCTATCTTCTCAGGATCAACTGTTATCCCATCTTCCAAAATAATATGACCCAAGTAATGAATCTTCTTTTGATAGAAGATCCACTTACTTAACTTGGCATACAACTTATACTTTCTAAAAAATATTAGCACCATTCTTAAATGTTGTTCATGTTCCTCCTTTTTCTTTGAGTATATGAGTATATCATCCAGGAACACAATTACAAACTTTTCTAGGTATTCCCAGAACACTCCATTCCTCATACACATGAAAACAGTTGGGGAATTTGATATACCAAATGGCACTATTGTGAATTCATAATGCTCATAGCTTGTCTTGAATGTTGTATTGCTTTTATATTCTTCCTTTATCCTCACTTGAGGATAACATGATATCAAGTCAATCTTTGAAAATATTCTTGCACCTTTCAACTAATCAAACAAATCATCAATCCTTGCCTAGGGGTATTTGTTTTTTATGGTGACCTTATTCAGTTTTATGAACTCAATACACAGCCTTAAGGTTCCATCTTTATTCTTCAAAAAAATAATTGAGGCACCCCAAGGTGACATGCTCGGACAAATATACTCTGGTGTTCCCATTCTATAAGGTGTCTTGGACATCGAGGCATCTCCTAGCACCAAATCAATAGGGAAATCAATGCCTCTCTTTGGTGGTAGTCTTGGGATTTCCCCAAAAACATCTTCAAAATCTCTCAAGATTGGATGGTCTTCAACACTTGTTATTTTATCTTTGGATGCCTCTTCCATATGGGCTAAAAAAATTGGCATCCCTTCTTGAAACTCTTTTTCAGTTGCATGGTTGAAATTTCACAACATGGTGTTTTTCCAAATAATCAATGTCAATTAGACAATCATATGATCATAATGGTATGATTTTCACATCTATTTGTTAGAATAATTTTTCACCCTCCAATCAAATCTTATATAATGTAAAATTAGCGATGCAAAATAGGCTAATTCAAGGAGAGAATGTCCTAAGTGTCGCCAACAAACCTCCTCTTCATTCGAGCTGGTGCATGACAACCTCGGGGGGGACTCCCTGGTTACCTTGTTGTCAATTTGTCTGATTTTCTGCAATTAAACACAAAAAACAGCAGCCAAACTTGTCTTGGACAGCTTGTAAAACCACCCAAGACGTTAGGAAAAATATAGTATATTTCACTTGGAATGATCCTTGCAGTGTTAGCATGAGAAAGATGAATAGAAAGAGGAAAATAATGCACACTTAAAAGATCAAAATTAATCACAATAAGAGGTTAAGAACTATTGATCAATGCACAAAGTAAGTTCACAATACTGACAAGAAACAAAATCTTTATATGAGCACAACACTTCTTTATTAATGGTTTTCCAAATGGTTGATTGCACCATAAAAAACAAGCACAAGAACTAGTAGAGTGGATATCCTTACACAAAGAACTAGAATCTAGAAACTAGAGAAGAAGAATGAGAGAAGACAGAGAGAGAGAGTATGTATGTTGATGCTGCAAAAATCCAACCCTGAATAATGAAGAGACCACTTCAATATATAGGCGACTAAGGGTGCACAAGTGAAGAGGGAAAGTGAAGCACATGGGACGTGAGCATGTGCATGAGGTAAGAAAATAGAAGTAAGAGTGCATGAGAAGGTAAATAGGAGTGAGAGAGGTAGTTAACCCATGCGTGTGAGGGTTTGGGGCACATGAAAGGGTAGAATAGATACACTAAAATAATCAATGAGCATGGAAGGATGAGATGGAAACTCAAAGAGATGAAGAATGGCACATGTGGAAGCTAGAAAGGAAATCTCAAGCGCATGGTAAGAGGGAGGGGTTGATATGTGAGAGAGAAGAGGTGTGAAGGTGCATGGAAAAGAGAGTTGCGCCCTAAATAATAGGGAAGAGGGTGCACAAGAGGGTTAACAAGGGAGAATAGATGCACACGTGTGGGAGGAAATGAGCTCAATGAGGCATATTCATGAGCCAATGTGATAGCAATAAGGAGAGAGAGAGATAGATGGTGCATGGGAGGAAGAGTGGAGTGAGGGGGAAGAGCGCCACACGTGTGAGGGTTTGAGAGAGAGGGGTGAAACATGAGGAGAAGAGGAAGAACGGATGGGTGAGTAAGACCAATGGAGGAAGAGAGAGACACATAGGGGGCAGATAAAGAGAGAATATGTGCATGGAGGGACTAACAATGGAAGGGAYGAAGCATGCGCTAGCATGGAGGAGGAGTTGAACCCTAATTAATARGAACTAAGGCACATGAATGAAGAATAAAGGATAATTAATGCATGAAAAGTGAAATAATGATGAGTGAAGTGAAGGATAAGTAAATTGACCTTTAATCATCCTAATCACGCCAAAATAGATGTGCCACCTCATCCACATGCCCCCTTCATTAATTAATTTCAATTAATTGGTTTATTCCTTGAAAAGTGTGCCCCTTCATTAATTAATCCATCCAGTTGCCACATGTCACATTGTCACACTTCCATTTGTCAAAATTTGACCGTACCACTTGTCACCTTTGGAGGCAACAACCCCTTCCAAAAATAGAAACTTCTTAAAAATAGGGGTCCGACCCTAAAAAATAAGAAACTGCCAAATATGTTTGGGATGACTAGAAGACCACCGCAAAATGTCAAATGTCTAAAAATAGATACTATTAAAAATAGAATCGATTTGCATGTCAATGATATCATACTCATTGGATTCGATTTTCCATGAGGATTCCAAATATGTAATCAGAATTGACATGCGAGCTCTGGTATTCCACCTGCTAAAAATAGAAATATTGACATGTTGTCTGAGAAAAGGCCCAACAGACTAAGAATGTGTCATGGATCAATATTGTATGCTCATAACCTTGATCTAAGGCTTGGATCTCAATGTGCTAAAAATAGAAAGTTAGCATGATTCTTCGAGATCATTGTCTCCTAAAAAGCAAAGCACCTGCTAAAATAGAAATCTCTCTTAAATCCATACAAAATTGTGTTAACTCTGTATCTGAATCAAGAACCACCGCTACACCAATTGTGTACATGCCTTTAATGGGAACCAACCATTGGCTCACACTAATGATCAATCTGGGTAAACCTTTGAGTGTCAGCCAAAATAGACTATGTTGGCTCTTAACCCTCAGGATTCTCAAGGGAGAAAATCCAGGGGTTGACACTACTTTTGTGTTGAGTCCATTTATGTCTATTGGACAATCTTTGACTAGCTCACTGATTTTCCTTTTAGCCTGTGTGGCTAACTGTATTAACCAAGATTTCTTACGCTTACTTCTTTGCAAGTGAAATATTTCAACAATGTTAAATTTTATGTAACTATGTCTAGCTCCATAATCAATTAAAATTTATATGGGCTAGTTTTCAATCTTACCTTCCACTTCAATCATGGGAGATTGATACTCTGTATGTGTGTTATCCAAGGCCGCATAAATACTTGGCATGTTTCATCCAATGTCTTCCATTGTTTCATCCTCCTGAATATTGTGGAAAGTCATCATCCTTTCTGCTTTGTGAGAGAAGTCCCTATATAAGTGATCTCCCTCGCATCCCCATCACTTCATGGGTTGTTGTCTTGGTCTTTTCCCAAATAGCACTGCCATCCTAGGTTCATTTTGGGCTAACTTTTCTTATTTATTTTCTTGGAAGTTATTTCTTAAAAGGGTTGGCTTAGAACCTTTCTTCCTTTGCTCATTTTCACCCTTCATCTTGTCAATCCAATATTTTTGGAATATGTGCTTCCTCTGCTCTGCCCATAAAGATGATTTTTTCTCCGTGTGGCCTCCTCCAAAGCCTTCGGGGGTTATCGTATTGTATCTTGTCACTATAGAAGAAGGGTAACCCACTCATAAATATTTGGAATTTGGCATTTTCATCCTTTATGAATCCCACATATTTCAACAACTCAAAGAATCTCTTCTCATATTCATCCATTGTCATGCTTCCCAACTTGAGTTCACGGAACGCTTTCATCTCTCTTTCATAATAATGCTCTGAAAAATATTTCTTGGAAATATCCTTTGAACTATCTCCATCAAACCTTCTTCTCATCAAGGTGTTTGGCTTGCTTAAGTTGATCCCACCACATTGTTGCATTTCCTTGCATATGGTAGGTTGCAATTATGGTTTCAACTCTTGAGGGGTAATCATGCAGCTATAAATATTTATTTATTTCCAACAACAGTCGTGTTTTGGACTCTTCTCCCTTTCTATACTCACTATTAACAATTGGTGGCTTAATTTTCCTAAGTTCGCATTGAAAAATGTCTAACTTAGGCCTTCTCCTCTGCCTCCTGAAAGGAGACACACTTAGGTCACTCCATGGTCCTGAACTTGAATGAGATCTCCTAGTGGATTTCTATGGGGAATGATAGTGCCTACTCATATTTCTTGATTGTTTGTCATTCCCATGATCATCTCTTATGCTATGGGATCTAGGTGTTGTCACTTGTCTAGCACTAGCTACTTCCTTAGAGCCAAAGTCTTTGTTGATTTGTCTATGCAACATATTCAGACTCTATAGTAGCTCCTAAAAATTTCATGATCATCTCATTATCTTCCTTATAGTTATGTACTTCCCTTAGTAGGTTTCTCATAGTCACGGACTCCTCTCTACCTCTTCTTTCATTAGACTTTGTCTCACCATTTCTCATGTTGACATGTAGACCTCTAACCTTCTCCTCATGGAAATAAGATATTTGGGCATCTTCCATAACTTAAGTCCTCATGTAAGAACCAAAATTGTTTTCCTATACCTCTAATTCTGCAAGAAATGTGAATGTGATAATTATTGTTAGAGCATGCATACTATAAAACATTTCATTAATTAAATTACAAGTTATTATTCATCTCAATTTACAAAAAACACAATGCACTAAGTCAAAATCTAATTCGTTTAACACATTCATCTTTGAAACATCTCTTCAACGATAGTACTCATGCCTCATTGTATGTTCTAAGCAAAAAGTTACAACCTTATCAAGTTGCAATTTCCACTCATTGCTCTGCTTTCACTGTTGCAAAATTATTTTATTATTTTCTGAGAAAATTGTAGTACTCAATTCAAAATTTTGGATTGATATATGGCTTCTCCTCCTAAAGACCTTACCATTGACTATTCATTTGCTCAAATCTGAGCTTCGTATTGAAAGTTATGGTTTGTGAAAATTTAGACTATTTTCTCATTTTTATCGCTCTAGGTTACATGTGTTTCTCTTACATCTGTACAATTTTAGGTACCCAAATTCCAACTCTAGTTCCATGGTTCTCTTCTTTAGTCAATGGGCTTTCTGTAGACTACTCATGTGTCCCAAACTAACTTCTAAGTAAAGATTTATTCCCTTTGAAAGTGAACTGGGGTTGAAAATATACCTTATATTGTTTCAGCTGTAACTTTCTCATATGAGCTCTGTTTAGCGTCTGGAATAGTTCGTTGGAAAGCTCTCAATAAGCTCTTTCATTTTAACAATATGAATTGTATATACCAAAATTACACAGAATTCTCTCGATTTTGACTACTTAAAAATTTTGTTTAAACCCCCAAAATGCCTCTGCAAGTTGATGACCTTTAAAAATTGAAATTTTTCGTAGAAATTTGATTGATTTACTATTAAAACAATCTTTTAATATGAGACGTTGATCTTAAAATTCAGGAGTAATCTCAGTCGTCGATCCACTAAAATTTGTCAAGTCCATGGATGGATCTCAATCATTGATCACCCAAATCGAAAAGCAATCTGTATCGTCCATTTTGCATCATGTAAGCTCCATCGGCAATCGACAATTTTTCTTGGCAAACCAAACGTGTTCACGAATTTTCATCGAACCCTGATGGCTTCATCGACGGCGATTGGCGATTTCTTTAACGAACGATAATTTCTCTTGAATTTCGTTGAACCCCAATCATCGACGATCGACAATTTCCTAACTGACATGGCAACTTAGTTGGCATGGCAGGACACATGGATGTTGATGTGGCATGACATGTGAATGCTAACGTGGCACGACACCTCATCATCCTATTTTCCGTCATCGATGATCGAAAATTTCTTTTGGAGATACCAAACACTTCGTCGATTTCACCGACCCGATCATCGACGATCGGTGATTTCTCTTGGTCGAATGAAACACTATTGATTTCACCAACCCGACCATCAACAATCGGCAATTTCTTTTGGTCGGATGAAACACTTCACCGATTTCGCTGACCCAACTATCAGTGATCGGCAATTTCCCCTGACGAGCTAAATTTACTCATGAATTTTGCCTAACTAAGACACTTGTAAATTTTCGACCAAAATCCAAGATGAATTTGGGTCGTTGATCTCCCAGTCAAAATTATCTTGATTGTTGATTCACCATACTTCACCCAACTATGTCGATGAGTCTCGACCGTCGATCTGCTCTATTCTTCCAACTCTGAAAGTAAATCTCAACCGTCGATTTGCTCCATTTTTCCAAACTCTATAAATAGATCTCGATCGTTGATCTTCTCTATTTGCCAAACTTCAAAAACAAATCTCGACCGTCGATCGGCTCCATTTGTCAAACTACGAAAACATAGCCTGACCGTCAATCTACTCCATTTGTCAAACTCCAAAACAGATCTTAACCATCTATCTACTCCATTTGGCCAAACTCCGAAAACTAAGTATTTTTATCAATCTAGAATGAATCTAGGTCGTTAATCCTGAAATCAAAAGCGATATCGACCTTCTCCCAACTTCTTCAGCGGCCATTAAAACATAAATTTGTGGCCTTCCGGGTCGAATTTAGCTCGACAATATGCATATTGACGCCATTTATCACCTCTTAAATAGTTTTGAGGGCAATTTCGACCTAAATTTCTCATAAATTGAGGATGTCACTCCGGTTTCACAATTTTTCCCCAAATCTGTCACAGGGGAAACTCTGCAACATCAAATTTCTACCAAATCTGCATGGGTCTTGGCACATACAAGCTTGGTGTTGAACCTTGACCTATGATAATAATATGTAACATTTTGCAATTTGACTAGGTTCATTACTTGCCGAATTACAGAAAATATTTTTTTTCTGCTAACTAATCTTCTAGCTTATCAGCTATACAAGAATACACATAGATTTAACCATTATGCTATCATTAATTTAAATTCAACTACAACATACCGAAATAAATATAAATGTAGCTAATTAACTTCATACATCAGCATATAAAACCATCCTCATAAAAAAAATCAATACACAATGAAATAATTATAAATGTAACACAAAACAAGATAAGCACTTATCTTTTAAAACAGTTGTGCAACCAGTTCCTTAGGACAGACGTTTTACCCAACCATAGACTTCTTGTTTGAGATCTCAACAACAAGTCACACCCAAGCTAGGGCTAAGAATCCACAAAAGAGGGTGTCTCTCACTATCCATTCACAACATAGATAATCCCACAATCCATTAACATTCTCCTACGACCATCCCGAAGTTTCCTCCAACTCCCTTCATCTTGACCTGCCTAAGCCAAGGAATGTACCCCTT
This sequence comes from Picea glauca, assembly GCA_000966675.3. Classification (NCBI taxonomy): domain Eukaryota; kingdom Viridiplantae; phylum Streptophyta; class Pinopsida; order Pinales; family Pinaceae; genus Picea; species Picea glauca. The sequence continues at coordinate 18,512 of JZKD02S1600000.1, forward strand.
CACTGCTCTCAATCCATTGGGCGTCTCATTCTTTTATCAGAGTCTCTCTAGCGCAGGTAACCAAGATCTCTTCAGGCCTAACAACCTAGTTCTTTTGCAAGCCTAACGACTTGCTTCTTCAATCTTCAACTCCAAAAACACCCCCAAACTCATCCTCCATTGTTGCTCCAGCGCCAGTGTTATTTCCTATTCTTTGCTTCTTGTTCATGCAAAAACATGACTGACTAAGACTACCCCCTTGGCCATACGAATTTCCTCCATTTTTCTTGCTTGTTTAACTTACACTCTTCCCTAAAATGGTTGTGCTTCAACCCCATGCTCCTAATAACTATGGGATGTGATTCCTCACACCCACCATCTTTCATGCATTCAATGATTGGGTTCTTATACACTCAAGGGAAAATTAGAAGGTTCACTCAAAACATTATAATTAAGAAAAAAGATTTGAGACTTCAACTCATGAATAAAAAACCCCTTTCTTGACCTCTCCTCTCTTGTGGATTAATCAGCCCCTATCTTTGATCATGTCCTCAGCGGTTGGCATCACATTTTATTTATTAAAAATCAAGAAATACAATTCACATATACATTATTTGGCCACAACCATACATTAAATATACATTAAATATTAATTAAAACTAGAGATTATAACAAAGACATTACATTTTTTATGTTATTTTTTTAACGTTCTCTAGGAGTTATGTTGCCCACATTGTACTCTTACGTATACTCTTCAATCTCATTGACCTACTTTTACGGTCATTTGTTGAACATTAATAAAATTATCTTATCTTATTTTTAATCTGAAAAATATATTATTGATATATTTTACAACATTCACCATCTTAAA
>JZKD02S1600000.1:27694-40984 GCA_000966675.3 Picea glauca
TTGTTTCCACTGTTCTGTCCGGTTCCAAGTGTAACTAGAGAAAATTACAGAAGAAATATTCAGTTCGGGCTCATTATCACGTGAATTTTCCAGGTATATCCCCTCAGTTTTATGGCAATTGATGTGTATACTTAATTAATCTCTTCCTCAGCGAAATTGACCTCAATAAATAGGTTGGCTTACTGGATTAGAAATCCGATTTTGCCAGAAAAATCTGAAAAGACGACTTAAGAGTCTGCTTCAGGGTTTTTTTATGTGAAATTTAGCTGTATTCTGTCGGGGGATTATTAAGTTAAGCAAGTATGCTTTGTTAAAGAAAGTATTTTTCCATTCAGCTTCAGTGCATGTTTAGGTGATTTTAATTTTCGAATTTTGGACATGTAATCTTTGATAAGAACATGCAATCCTGCATGGTGCAGGGTTTGGACTCTTTGTTTTTTGAAGAAATTGATACTTGTATTACTGGAAAGGGGGATGCAAATAACTTCCTTTTAGCTACCTAGCCATCGTTTGGACTTTGGTCCATAAGGGGGTTTAATCGGAAGACTTGAACTCATATTGTTTTTTTGTGTATTCTGTGGTGAAGCCTGTTTAGGCATTTTATTCGATTGAATCGGATTCTCTAAGGCGTGATTCACAGTTGTTCAATAGGGTTGGAATCAGTCCTATTTGGGGTTTTGTTGGAGTTATATATTACACTTATAAGGGATTTGAGGTTGCAGCGGTGATATTCATATTGCTTAAATTGTGCATTCTGTGGTGAAACCATTTTGGGCGTTTTATGAGTTCGAATCCGATTATCTAAGGCGAGATTTGCAGTTGTTCAATAGGGTTGGAGTCACTCCTATTTGAGGTGTCGTCGGAGTTGTATATCTCACTTTTGAGGGATGTGAGATCAGAGTGGTGATATTCATATTCTAACTTTAAGATGGCAGTAGTGCTGCGTCGTTCTATTTTTTTGTTTAGCATTTATATTTTGTGGAGATATTTATGCAGCCTTGAAAGGACATCTCTTTTTTCGCTGAATTTTTTTGAGCCTTTAGTGAACTGTTTGGAATCTTTGATAGGCATTAGTTAGATTTAATGCTGTTGCGCACCCTTTTGCTATTGAAGAATTTAAGTTAAGGGCACTTTGTTTTCCCAAATTAAGTGGCAACTGTTTAAATGCAATGCATTCTAGTTGCCTGAACTCGCAAAGCGCCGGGGATTTCATTGTGGCAACTGTTTTAATGCAATGCATTCCAGTTGCCTGAAATGAGTGCAAAAGGCCGGGGATTTCATTGTTCCCATGTCTGATTTTGCCTAAAGAACCATTGGCTCCAATTTTCATTCTTAGTCGTTATGTTATTTTAGGGTTTAAAAGCTCTTTGTACGACTTGCAGGCCTTTCGCATTCGACAAAAATGACTATTTCTGTACGTTCGTCATCTTCAGACTATGCCTCCAATTCTGCTAATGGCAAAATTGTTGTTTTGGATTCCTCGGATGATGAAGGACCTTCAGAAGTAATGAGTGTTCGAAGGAGGAATATACAAGCAGAAAGCTCTCCCATGGGACGGGTTAGTAATTCCAGAAAGGATAAAGGAATAGGGGCTCTCAATGGAGCAGGTGAGTTTCATGAAATAAGTGGTGGAAATGTCGTGATTCCTAATAATTTAGGAGCAGAAAGCTCTCACATGGCAGGAATTAATAATATCCAATTGACGTTGGGGACTCATCGAGAATTCACTGAAGCACAAGGACCTGAAATGGATGAAATGATAGCGACACTTTTGGTTTTGTTCCCATGGCTTTCTCCCGATCAAGCACTGTCTCAGCTTTTGAAGACATGGGGAAAACTTCCAGGGGAAATGGTATTGCAGTCTACCATTGACCATTTTCTGCAAAATGGAAGTTCTGAACTTGTACAGGATGAAGGGCAAGGTGAAGTTGATGTGGAAGGAGCAGAGTCTTCAGTTCAAGTGCAAATGGACAATCCAAGGATTGACTTGAGTGAAGCCGGTCCATCTTATACTTTAGAAGAAGACGACTATCCTGCACCCTCAGGGTCAGGGCATCTTTATAGAGAATGGTGCTTTTATAGATTGTCAGAAGAGTTTCCTCTTGTGAAGATGTCGGTCCTAAGACAAGCTTTCAAGGCTCACAATGGAAATTTCACTTGTACATATAAAGCTGTTCAACAGGTTTGTAGAGACATGCAAGATTCACTAAAGCGTCCCGCCAAGGAAGGTCAGTAATCTTGGTTTGGTGTTTTAACCTTCCTCCTCACTGGTCCCCTGAATCTTCTACCTAAATAACTTTAAATGGTTTTTATGTTATCTGGTAATATTGTGTAAGTGCATGGATTCATTTCTTTTCATGCTTGGTTCTTATGCATATTTCCAATATGTTTCATGAATTTGGCAGAGGCAGGTTCAAGTGCTGCTTTTCAGAATGTAAATTGGATTCCTGCAGGTGGCTTGAAATTCATGAAGGCACCAAGGCCCATGAAAAATAAACCATACCTCATTTGCTCAATCTTTGAAAAGGAATGGGCTGCATTGCAGAAGGATCTCTCAAAGCATTTAGAAGGGTCCGATGAAGTAGCAGCAGAAGGTACAAACCAGGAAGGGCAATCTGTAGTAGGGGATATCGAATGTGGGTGTTGCTATTGTGAATTTTCATTTGAAGAGATGGTACAGGTATGTTTTTTGTTAGATTAGTATTTAAGGCGTTTGCAGTAATGATTGTTTGGTGGTCTTGTTATTAAATTACTTTTCCATTGTTTCAAGCACTCCGCTTCTGTTTATCAAAATAGATTGTACTTTGAGTTTATGTAATGTTGGTGGGTCATTTAATCTTTTATGCAATTTTGAGTTCTTTATTTGGTTAATATTGTTTATGTTATGCAATAAAACGAGTGGTTAGTTATCACATGCAAAGTGGTTTCCTGAATTTGATACCACCAGAAATTAAACAGGATGTCATATTAGTCCAAATTGATGCTTTGCCTAGTTGAGAATGGGCTAGTTAGTCATAAATTATAGATTCTTTGAATCAATCTTCTGTGTGCTGCAAGCTAGTAGAAGAGGTTAGACAGATCTTCATTACAAGTGTTGGAAATGTAAATTAGCTAGAAGTCAAGCAAGCTAGAAGATTTTCGACCAAAAGAAATCACTTGCCTATGAAAATTAGCTCATGCTTGAATAGGCTATGGCCCTTCTCTGTAGTGCAGATATTGGTTCAACCCTATTCAGATTGCCAACTGATCGAAAATTGTTTTTAAGAATATGAGATGTACTGAAGGATTTTTCAGGTGGCAATCGTTTTGTTATATCCTTTGTTGTAATATTTGCCTTCTAGGTGGCATTTTATAAATTTATAAATTCAATCTTCTACAGTGTGCAGATGGGCATCTATTTTGTTCTCGATGTCTACGGAGGCATGTAGAAGAAATCACATTTGGAGGCTTCAAATCACATGCCTCTATACCTTGCATGGATACTAGTGGCTGCAATGAGTCAATTCCTTTGTCAGAGGTCTGTATTTATGAAAAAATACAGGGATTTGTTGTTGATGACGCAAGGGGAAAATTAGAGATAGAGAATGGAGTAATTGAACTAGATAGAAATTTTCAATTTTTGTAGGTTCGGAGAGCTCTTCCAAATGATGTCATTGAAAGATATGAACAGCGCCAGGCTCAAGAAGCTATAGTACAAGCCAAACTTGAAGACTTGGTGAGTGCCAGCGATTCCTTGCCAAATATCTTCCTTGTGCAAGAGTCTGCACTCTTTGTCATGCTTACTTTGCTTTATTAGTCTTTAGTTTCCTTTTTTGCATGTTTATTCTATACCTTAAATTATCGATTTTTCCAATGTTTAGAAGGTTTCAACTTTCTATTACTTCTAACATGAATGACTTTTATACTATTCTTTTTCTGTCAAGCATCTTTGAGCTTTAACGGGCATGCTTATATAAAGGAACCATGTGGATTATTGACTGTAATTAAAGGTTTTCATACGAGCACAAAATGGAAGATTTGGAGAGAGATGTATTCCTGTGTGTGTATATGCGTGTAAACTGTGTCCTAATATAATATTCTTAACACGAGGATGCTGAAATTAGTTTGTCTAAAAATAGACAATTATTTATAAAAAGTAATGGCCAAAAATAGACTAAACCTTATGTCTCAACAAGCTTAACCCTAAACACCTCATGCAGATGTTGATCTCAAGCTAAATGGCTAATAGGAAAGATATGCAGCCTCTGGTTAAAAACATATTTACTACAAGAAACAAGGTATTGAATTGCATCAAAGGAATTAGTTATATGTCATCATCCTAAAGTTCTAAAGACAATTCCCGCACAAATTATATTGTCAAGATTTATAGGTTCTTTCATTGGAAAAGTCATCTTCCAGGGAGTGGTTTTTCCACTTTGGGCTTGAATCTCTTATAAGACTTACATGCAACATATTTCTTTTTAATAATGCAATAGTTGTTTATTGAATAAGGAGCTATATGAGACAAGCCTTAACCGCTGATCTTGTGCTAACTGAGACATTGAAATGCTACTTATTCTCAATTGTTTTCCATGTGCATAACTATGATGTAACTGAATCATATAGGTGTATCAGAAAAGAGCTACAGAGCATGAGTCTACTTTTGATTTAGGGTGCGGTGCTCTTTGTGATTGAACATGGCCCATATAGAGAGAATTACGTGAGTTACCACCATGGGACTGGCGAGAAGTGCCATGTACCAACATATTAGTCAATAAGATATTAAAGCTCAGAAAAATAAAATCAAAGATGAATAATGGTAAAAAATTCCTAGTCTATGCATGGTAAATGGTTGCATGTGGCTCCATCCATCCATTTTACAGTAGATTCTAGGGTTGACTCCTTAATACTTCCCTACATAGGGAATAGTAGTTTTGTTGTATTATTGACTTTGCATGCAAAGCATTTGGCATTAATCTTGATAAAATTTGATCTTTTTTTGTAGAAAACATCTAGTAGGGGTGTTACTTGACCAAACATTTTGTTGTGATTGTTGATTTTTGGTTTGAAGAAACCTGGAACTTGTTTTAGTAATATTTTTTGCATGAGTAGGGATTTTGGAATAGAATTAAATCTCCATAAAAGTGAATGTAGGGCTTCTCACCATGGGATTGGTGTAACGTATTTAGAGAATCGATTTGATTTCAATATTGAGTGTTTTGTGTTTTTAGTTTATTAGCTCTCAGGAGTTTCTTCTTTATGCCTTTATAACATCATAATGCTTTATATGAGCATTAACTGCTTTAGCAATTCAATTAATAGAAAACAGCTTCTTAATTTCTATTCTTTCATTTTTAAATGAGTTATGAAACTGAGTTGTATCATTGTTACAGGTTTATTGCCCTTTTTGTAACTTTCCATGTGAAGTGGACAAGGATGTACATGTTTTGGAATGTCCAAACCCAAAATGTTTAAAGGTATGTTAACTCATCTGTTTTTGATTTTGGAAGAGGGATCTCTTTTTGATAATCATATATATGTAGTTTGATATATTTGGAACTTGGTTGTGAAGTTCTTGGTTATTGGCTCACTAACCACCTTTCTCTTTTCCAAAAAAGTTCTCTTATGACTAAGGAGAAAGCATATGCGTGGCACACTTTTTATGCCCTTACATTTTCTGTATCTTTTCTTGTGTTCTTTTAGGATTCCTGTACCCAATGCAAGGAGGCAAGTCACATACCATTACGCTGTGAAGAGGTTGAGAAGGTATGGCACTTGCTTTCTTTTGAATGGTTGTTTTTATTTAAGTGAGAAACAGAAGAATGTTTTGAAGAACCATTTCGTTGACATTTAAAGAGATTTTTCTAAAAAAATATTAAGAGTTACACCAAATCATGTTTAAAATTTAAATCTTTAAACATCACCCATTATTCAACTGCAATAGCCATTGCCTTATTAAACAACCATTTTATTTTTATTATTTTCTTGAAAATGGTAGTTCTATTAATTGGAAGAATCATCAGCAAGCACTCTTAAGCTTTCTCCCTAGTTTCCAAGGGGCTCAATAGGATAATCACACCCCGCTAAAAGCCATGGGATGACCTCATGTTAAGCATTCTTTGAACAACTGCAGTTCCTCCATTGAATCTTGACATCCTTCACTAGCTACCTAGTCTTTTTCTTTCTCCAATCTGTTTGATGAAAGAAATATTACTAAAACAAGAAGAAAAATCAACAATCACAACACTATCTTTTTCTTTCTCCAGTCTTTGGTTTGAAGAAAAAGACTAGGTCTTTTTCTTTCTCCAATCTGTTTACCTTCTCTAATTTATTTTCCTCTTCTTGCTCGACTTTTTCTTGAAATCTTTGACCTATGGCTTGCCATGATTTAACAAGTTGCAGCCCTTCTTGATCTGTAACAATATAACTTGTGCCCTGGGTTACCCTGATTCATCCATTCAAGTGAAGAAGAGATCATATTGACGAATTTAACAAGACTAATGATACTAAAAAACATAACAAAGAAACCAAGATAGTCTATAGCACATGGATCTGAGGTCTGAGGTCACCGAAATAATTCTTAATCATATTTTCCTGGAAGTGGATTATTCTAACCGGGACGCCATACATCCCAAAGAGAATTTATGGAAAACCCTCTTGAACTAACTGTAGAAACCTGAAAGTAGTCACCACAAAAACTTCAAACCTAAAAATCTACTTTTTATAATAAAAACGTGCTTCAATGAATCCTCTATTATAGAGGTTGAAAATGTGACTGAATCAAACTATCTGATACTAATGAAGATCATTGATTTGCCACAGAGAAACCCTAAGTCCAAGTCCTTGATCTTATGATCTTGCAGTGCAAGTAGGGAACATGCGATTTCCTTGAAGTACCTTAGACGCAGCATGATCTTACAATCAAATCATCTCCATAATAACTTAACAGTGCAATATTTATTTATCTAATGTAACTAGTACTAGCTCATGGCAAATAATTTCCATGTAGTCTTTTTTATCAACTTGAAACTCACAATCACAGTTTGGATGGAACAATATATATGGTTGCAATTTGACCACAGTTTATTAAGCTCAGTTTCTTTTTTAAAGCTCAGTTTCTTTTAAGTCTTGGTGAGGAAGGTGTTGTCAGAACCAGGATATGGCTAAGGTAAACAGTAAAATACTCAAAATAACAATAACAGTAACTGCATGCACATTTCAATCCAACAATAGATCTGAACATCCAGTAAAAGACAATAGCAGGAGAGTAAATGTCTAAGCTATTATGCCATGCACATACATAAAAGTAATAATGCCAGCGTATATGAAGAACAGAGATTTCATTAAAAATATTGAATATTAACAGATTTACAGCACAAGGCATGCTTTAAGATCACTAACTCTACTCTAGACCTTTCTTAGGACTCTTGCCTCTGAGAATCTCATGTCTAACTTAATGTATGGTACATGTATTTATACTTTATCTGAGCTCTTCTCCTCTTCAATAACAACCATATTTCAATGCATAACAGTTTCTTACAGAGTTAAAGTTTGTATTTGTGAGATTAAGGAACTCATTCCTCACATGAGACCTATAAATAGCTACAAAGGTATGGAGGTTGTAGATAAACATCTTCACATCACTAGTAGTTGAGACTGTTGTTGAGATGTAGTTGATCTTTTGTCTTACCGCTGTCTCTCCGTGCCTTGCAATATGTATACTACATACCAACTACATGGGGTTCAATAAATATGTGTACTGCTTAGTATCTAATAATCTAATTTAATGACAAATGTGAGTTTACTATTTTGTGCCTAGTAACCCAGGGCCCTAGTTAAAAGGGCAATGCCTGGCGAATCAATGGGAACTAGAAATGGAGGTTGCAGAGGCTAATATCAAATTAAATTTATTATTTTCTGAAATCCATATTGATATATCAAGAAGGAAATTCAATTACACCATTTTAAAATTCAATTATGAATTATTGTACTAAAGCATTTGGCATAATGCATGACATGCAGATATCTGAGACTGCACTGCGGAGGAAAGTTGAAGAGGTAACATTGTGCATCAATTACTGGTTAATCATTTCAATTTACATAAAGTATTATGTTTGTAATGCTGCACTTCCTGAATACAAGTTTGCATCTAGTTTATTTTTATGTCCCATGAAGGTGATTTTACCTCTGTCAATAGTATCTGATCGTCGTTTGTGTTTTTATTTTCTAATTACAATATAATTTTCTTGAGACAGATGATGACAAAAGCCGTGATAAGAGAATGTAACTCTTGCAAGTCCGAGCTAATCAAGACGGATGGCTGCAATAAGGTGTGTTAGGCCAAAAAGCTGTTTTCTCTTGAGATCTAGTGGATTAGGTTCTAATGCTGCAATATTTTATTCTTGCTTAATGATTGAATATTAATTTTTAAATGTTTATGCTTTATAGGTGACCTGTAGGTGTGGAAGCACAATGTGTTATGTTTGCCGACAGACCATTTCACGCAATTATTCACATTTTTGTCAGGTACATTTCTTCATTAAATGAAGTCATACTGTTCCATGTGAGCAAATGTTCTATGACTGTTTTAAATTACATAGAAAATGATTAACATGGGATTGTGGAAACACTCATCATAAGTAGATGTTCATAAGAATATTATTTGTAGGCATAATCCCATCCCCCTTGGCCATCCTTTGCTTCCAGGCCTGACAAGCCCACTGTCTTTACTACTTTTTGAAGGATAACAAGCTCTTGATATGGTACTTTCAGAGATTCCATTCTAGTGGATGGAAAGGCATCTGTACAGCTCACTCAACAAAATGCTTAGTGATGACATTTTAATTTCCAAGGAAAACCTTGCAGGGAAACCCAAGGGCTGCTTCACCACATTCGTGGATGGCATCTCTAGTAAACCTGTCAGTGTAGACCAGTGCACCTTACACGGGTATTTGAACTGGGCACCTACTGGCACGGAACTAGCCAAATGCCCAGCGACATTGGTGACACCGGTTGGACTAACCTCTTGGGCATAATGCTTTGGAAACATCTCATCCCACCCTTCAGCACTTGAGTGAGAGTGAGATTGCTGATACCTTGGCAGCCTCAATTGGTCCACGAGGGGCAAGCACATCATGAGCGGGATTTGAAGCAGGATGGGGAGGATACCAACTTCTCCTTTTAACCACCCAATCTGGACATACAAAAACACAGGTCTATAAAATTTTAAGTATATATCAACAATAGGAATTTAAATTTTGAATGCATGCCAAATTAAAATATAGTTATGAAAGGGTTCATATCTGCACGTGTCTTCTGGATCCTAAACTGGAAGAGTGGACTGTACATCCCCTATTTGTCCACAAAACTAAACCTATCCCGTACCTCCACTTAGTTCATTCATGATACATGAACCTTTTTCAAAATCTGGAAGGGTGCACCATGTGGTATGTGTTAGCAGGGATAATTAGCACCATTCAATTGTGCAATAGGCAAAAGAGGTACCAACAATTTCTGCAAAAAAAATTCTGCAGCAAAAGAAAAGAGTGTGTTGGCTGTAAAAGAGGGTTTTAAAACCCTAGAAAGAGGTGCTGGCCTTAAAACAGCTGCTGAATTGAGTAAGGTTGACCCTTGCTGTGATACCATGTTGAGATTCAAAAGTGTCAGCAAGAGAACATGACCTGTGGGAGATCATGGAGAAGGTTGTTCCTACACCGACAAATGCAAAGGAGAAGAGGCTCTCGTAAAGGACATCAAAGCCCATAGAGTCATCATGGATGCCATGAAGGATCATTTGATCCCTCACGTGGTAGAGAAGCAGTCAGCTATAGAGATGTTCAAGGCTCTGGTGGATTTGTTTCAGAGTGATAACTTGAATTGGAAGATGGTCTTGAGGAACAAGCTCAGATCCATCTAGATGTCAAGATATGACAATGTCACCAGTTACTTCATGAGGATCACTCATACACATGATCAACTTGTAGCCATTGGAGAGAAAGTGGACGAGGCAGAACTTGTGAATGTGGCATTGAATGGGTTCACCAAGACTTGGGAACCATTTGTCAAGGGGATTTGTGCTCGAGAGAAGCTTCTAGATTGGCAGAGGCTTTGGGATGATTGCATCTAGGAAGAGACTCGGGAGGAGTCTAAAGCAGGCAAGTAGGAAGGAGAGGAGAACCTGGCTTTGGTCAGTCAGGCCAAGGGGAGCAAAGGACAAGGTTCTGAGAAAGGAGAGAAGGACTTGAGGAGAGTCAAGTGCTTCTTGTGCCACAAGATGGGGCACTATGCATTAGTGTTTGGAGAAGAAGAAAGGTAAGGAGAAGACTCAGCAGGTAGCAACATCTATAGAAACTCAAGTCAAGGAGTTTACTAAGAAGTTCGAGAAGGACTTCTTGTTGGTCTCTTGTCTTTTTGGCACAATTTCTAAAGGTGCTTGGTACTTATACAGTGGTGCATCTCATCATATGACGGAGGCACATGAGCTATTTAGCAATCTAACGACGCAATACTTAGGATCTCATGTGGAGCTTGGTGATGATGCTGAGTATGCAGTTAAGGGGGAAGGAACTATCGTGTTCTAGCTTGAGTCAGGAGAATTGTTAGAGGCCCAGAATGTGCTTTATGTCCCATAGATGAAGAAGAATTTGCTCTCAAACTCAACAATAGAGGACGATGGTTTTGCAATCTTGTTCTAAAACAAACAAGTACTCGTACATTCAGAGGGAGCTAGCCCTGACACAATGATGAGCATTTGTGTCAGAGAGGGAAAGGTATACAGGTTGCAAGACAAACTTGCTATTGGGTCCAAGGGGATCTTGGATCATGGATTGATGTCAGTGGTAGAGGACGAGGAAGAAGAGGTTCTGAAGGGTGAGCAGAGTTCACAGACTTCCAGTGTCGGGAGTCAACCTTTAGATGGGAAGAGGGAGTTAGCCCCTTCCAGTTCTGTCAGAAGACCCAATTGTTATTAGTTGACATTGATGGATGCTCAGGAGCATGAGCTGGCTCCTAGGAGTACAGACAGGGAGAGTAGGCCTCTGAAGAAGTGTCCATACTTCAGGTCACTAATGTGTAGCGTCATTGATTCTGAGACATCCAGTGTTCATGGAGCAGTTGACCAATAGGGTTGGATGGATGACAGTGTGCAGGATGATGTGTGCGACATTGTGTCAGGGTCAGAGGGAGAACCATTTCTAGGTGGATCTTCGAGAAGTACCTTCCTCGCTAAGAGGGAGTGTTGATGTTTGTAGCATCGGACAGGTACTTCCACATTGGTTTTGTGTCTCATGTGGAAGTCGTCATTAATACCTCTCAAGACTTAGGAAATTCACTTTGTTAAAGTAGTTATTAAAGTGAATGCCTTTTTATAATTAATTGAGTTTAATTTAATTAAATGCCAAATTTTTTGGCATTAGCGAATTAAATTAAATCCTAGCCGTTGATCTAAAGTGTTGGTGAGATCTAATCTCAACCATTGATCACTTTGGAGATCTAGGGTTTTGGATTTAGGGTAAACTCAACATTATAAAAGGAAGCTAAGGTGAGAGGAGACACACATAGAGTGAGATAGTGAGATCTTGTTGTATTGGGTGGAGAAGGATTTTTATCTAAGTGCGAGTGGGTGTCAACCCTTGGATTTTCATCCTTAGATATCCAGAGGGTTAAGAGCCAACATACACCATTTGGGCTGGCATTCAGAGGTTTTCCTAAAGTTTAGCACTTGTGTGAGCTAGAGGTTGGTTCCCATCAGAGACAGGTACAGGACTGGTATGGTGATTGTTTTTGCTTCAGAGTTAGAGCTAGCATAGTTTCACAGGGATTTGAGAGAGATTTCTATATATGGCAGGTGATCCTACTTTTTAGGAGAGAGTGATTGGAGACTCATTTGACAATTTTGAGCATCATACAATATTGGTCCTCGCATGATTCTGAGCCCGATGACACTTTGTTCGGGGATCATGCAGGTACTTTCTATTTTTAGTAGGTTGAGCTCCAGGACTCTGATCAGGATTTTGAGTGTACAATATTGATTCTTGAGACATTTTGAGTCTTTAATACCTTTTCTGGGATGACTTGTCGGCATTTTCTATTTTTAGTAGGTGGAGCACTAGGGCTCGCATGTCAATTCTGATAGCGTATTTGGAATCCTCACGAAAAATTATGATATCATTGACACACGACAATATTTTGTTTTTAGTAGTGTCTATTTTTAGACATTTGACACATGGCGATGGTCTCCTAGTCATCCTGGACGTTTTTGATAGTTTCCTATTTTTTAGGAGTCGAACCCAATTTTTGGCAGCTTCTATTTATAGCAGGGGTGGTCGCTTCCAAAGGTGACAAGTGGTAGGGTCATACCCTGACATTTGCAGTGATGCAGTGTGACATGTGGTAGCTGGGTGGCATAATTAATGAGAGGGACACTTTCCAAGGTCAAGAGAAAAATAATTAAGTTAATTAATGAAAGGTAATGAAAAGGGGTGTGTGTGGATGAGGTGGCAGTCTCATGGACATGATTGAGCCAATCAAGGCTTGAATCACTCATTCTATTTCCCTTCACATATCATCAACTCACTTTCCATGCAATTAATTTCACTAAAATCCCTTTTAATTCCTCTTAAACACTAAATCCCTATTCAATAGGGTGCATTCTCCCTTATTGGCTAATGCATGAATATCTCATCCAAAATTAGCCTTAAGACATACGTTGTCTTTGTTATTTCCCCCTCCATGTTGTTAGAATATAATGGATTGTGCTCGTTTAACCATAGACAATATCACTATTGTCACCCAACCATAGGCCGAAGCCACCCCCGAGCACCTTAACATTGACAGAGAATTATTCTGGAAACAAACCTTAGGCTAGATAGCCAAACAAAGGTGGCACATCTTTCTCCAAGGATAGTGCACCAAGCAAGAGTAACAAGAGCTGATTAGAGAGTCCAACTCCAAACCATAACCAAGAGATAGTCCAAGCCAAAACTGAAATCTGCTAGTTGCAGCAACAACTCTCCTCCAGACTTGCGCACAAACTGGCTAACTGCAGTGCACACAAGTGCTGCTTCTGCAGTTCTGAGAATACTGGCCAGAATGAAGACTGGTCTCCTGTATTTATACTAATTATGGCAGACTGCCTGGGTCAACTTCTCATTCTGGGTACTAATTCTTTAGTATATAATATTTCCTTTAGCCGACTTATTCTCTTGGAGGCTAATAACCTAATACAAGTCATTCTCTTGAGTCGACTTGTCTTCTAGGGTTATTAACCAATTAATTAGGGTTTCTTCTTGCTTCCCGGAATATTTTATTCTC
>JZKD02S1600000.1:59122-79834 GCA_000966675.3 Picea glauca
ATAAGGGGAGTGAACGATGATTCCATCATGTAGCTCCAAAAAGTTCTCTATATAGAAGGACATATTCTATCCTAGGATTGTTGGAGGTGAGGTCCAAGTGATGTGGATTTAAAATCTATATATGTCCTCTCTGATAGCCTGATTCAATACCTGTCTAGTTGGAAAGAGATGGCATAGTGCATCAAGGGAGAAACTAAACGGGGAGCAGTGCATCAAGGGAGAAACTGAACGAGGAAGGCACTTTTTGGAGATAGTCATCAACTGGATAATATGAGACACCTATGAGAACCAACCTTGTGCATGGACTGAGGGGGGATTTGAAGAAAGAGCCTTCTATGAGAAATATTTGAGGTAGGGATACCAGTCTCTCTCGATGGAAGAGTATTTGAAAGACCAAACTCTGTGAAGGAAAGAGACCAAGTGGAAACTGACCTTGAGGCAGAGTGGGTGGACATCAAACTCTGCCCGAATAATGGGTTGCAGAACTATACACTTGTAGGGAATGGTGCACCTGAGAAGCATGGTTATAACTCTCTCCAACCTGGCCCGGTTTGTTTGTAGAAAAATTGACCCCCATATTTCAGATCCATAGAGAACTGTGGGTCTAATAATTTTCTCCATGATGTAGAGTTTGGACGAGATGTCCTAAAACTGACTTATGAATCACTATCTCTCAATGAGGGACATGGATTCGTACCCTTTACCGAGTCGAGGAATAAGGGTTTGTTGCATACCAAAACAAGGCCTTGTGCACTGTAATCCTAGGTAAGTGTAAGTTTTCATGATCTCAATCTCTGCTCCCGGTAGTAGAAATGTAATTCTGTAAGAGAGCTCTTCGATGCATTGAAGATCAAAGCCTTGGTTTTACCCAAGTTTACTGTAATATTTCGAAGGTCACAAAATATGGCCAGTGCATTGATTTATCTCTACAGACCATTAGGAGTAGAGGCCAAGAAGACCAATTCATCGACAAGTAAGAGTAGGGAAATCAACACTTGATGTAGAAGATGACCATCCCCCTCTTGGATGTGCTCATGGAGGAAACAACATAAATTAGAATGGCTAGAGATGCACACACAACGAATACAAAACATAGAAAGCACTCAACAAGTAGTGATGGATGATATAGCTGAATGATGAATAAATAATGTAATGAATACAAAACAAAGAAAATAGTCAAATAGTGATGGATGATATAGATGAATGACAAAGGAATAATCCAAGTCACGATGGAAAGATATCGTGGTTTATTTAATGCATAATACAATCGATGTTTCTTATCTTTGTGACATACAACTTGTAAATTAAAATCATTTTCATTTGCTACGATCTTGTGTTTGTCTAAAGTCATTTACGGTTCCTTGTAACGCTATACACTCAAAGTACTCTTAAGATGGTGAATGTTGTAAAATATATCAATAATATATTTTTCAGATTAAAAATAAGATAAGATAATTTTATTAATGTTCAAAAAATGATCGTAAAAGTAGGTCAATGGGACTGAAGAGTACAACTAAGATTACAATGTGGGCAACACAACTCCTAGAGAACGCTAAAAAAAATAACATAAAGAATGTAATGTTTCTGCTATAATCCCCAGTTTTAATTAATATTTATTGTAGATTCAATGTATGGTTGTGGCCAAATGATGTATATGTGAATTTTATTTCTTGATTTTTAATAAATAAAATGTGATGCCAACTACCAAGGACATGATAAAATATAGAGGCTGATTAATCCACAAGAGAGGAGGGGTCACGAAAGGTTTTTTTTATTCATGAGTTTACGTCTTAAATCTTTTTTCCTGATTATAATGTTTTGAGTGAACCTTCTAAATTTCCCTTAAGTGTATAAGAACCCAATAATTGAATGCATGAAATATGGTGGGTGTGAGGAATCACATCCCATAGTTATTAGGAGCATGGGGTTGAAGCACAACCATTTTAGGGGAGAGTGTAAGTCAAACAAGCAAGAAAAATGGAGAAAATTCGTATGGACAAGGGTGTAGTCTTAGTCAGTCTTGTTTTTGCATGAACAACAAGCAAAGAATAGGAAAGAAGAACATTGGAGATGGAGCAAAAATGGAGGGTGAGTTTGGGGGTGTTTTTGGAGTTGAAGATTGAAGAAGCAAGTTGTCAGGATTGCAAAAGAACTAGGTTGTTAGGCCTGAAGGGATCTTGGTTACCTATGCCAGAGAGACCTTGATAAAAGAATGAGACACCCAATGTATTGAGAGCAGTGAAAGGGTACATTCCTCAGGTTAAGCAGGTTGCGATGAAGGGATTTAGAGGAAACTTCGAGATCATGGTTGTAGGAGAATATTAATGGATTGTGTGATTATCTACGTTGTGAGTGGATAGTGAGAGACACCCTCTTTTGTGGATTCCTATCCCTAGCTTGGGTGTGACTTGCTATTGATATCTCAAACAGGAAGTCTATGGTTGGGTAGAATGTCTATCCTAAGAAGTTGGTTGCACAACTGTTTTAAAAGATAAGTGCTTATCTTGTTTTGTGTTACATTTATAATTATTTCACTGTGTATTAATTTTGTTTATGAGGATGGTTTTATATGCTGATGTATGAAGTTAATTATCCACATTTATGTTTATTTTAGTATGTTGTAGTTTCATTTAAATTAATGATAGCATAATGGTTAAATCTATGTGTATTCTTGTATAGCTAGTAAGCTAGAAGATTAGTTAGCAGAAAAAAAATATTTTGTGTAATTCCACAAGTAATGAACCCAGTCAAATTGTGAAATGTTACAAATTAGTATCATAGGTCAAGGTTCAACACCAAGCTTGTATGTTCCTAGACCCATGCGTATTTGGTAGAAATTCGATGTTGTAGAGTTTCACCTGTGACGAATTTGGGGAAAAATTGTGAAACCAGAGTGAGATCCTCAATTTATGAGAAATTTAGGTCGAAATTCCCCTAAAAAATATTTAATAGGTGATAAAGGGCATCAATCTGCATTTTGTCGAGTTAAATTTGACCTGGAAGGCTGAAAATTTATGTTTTAGTGGTGGCTGGAGAAGTTGGGAGAAGGTCAATATCGCTTTTGATTTCAGGATTAACGACCCAGATTCATTCTAGATTGATAAACAAACTTAGTTTTCAGAGTTTTTCCAAATGGAGTAGATCGATGGTTAAGATTTGTTTTTGGAGTTTGAAAAATGGAGTAGATCGACGGTCAAGTTCTGTTTTCGTAGTTTGGAAAATGGAGCCGATCGACGGTCGAGATTTGTTTTCGAAGTTTGGAAAATGGAGTAGATCTACAGTCGAGATATGTTTACAGAGTTTGGAAAAATGGAGAAAATCGACGATCGAGATTTACTTTCAGAGTTGGAATAATAGAGCAGATTGACTATTGAGACTCATCGACATAGTTGGGTGAAGTATGGTGAATCAACGGTCAAGATAATTTTGACTACGAGATCAATGTCCCAAATTCATCTTGGATTTTGGTCGAAAATTTATTAGTGTTTGAGTTAGGAGAAATTAATGAGTAAATTTAGCTCGTTAGGGGAAATTGCCGATCGCTAATAGTCGGGTCAGCAAAATCGACGAAGTGTTTCATACGAACAAAAGGAATTGCCAATCATTCGTGGTCGGGTCGGTGGAATCGACAAAGTGTTTCGTTCGACCAAGAGAAATCACTGATCGTCGATGATTGGGTCAGTGAAATCGATGAAGTGTTTGGTTCCTCCAAAAGAAATTTTTGATCATCGATGAAGGAAAATATGATGATGAGGTGTCGTGCTGCGTTAGCATTCACGTGTCATTACACAACAACATCCATGTGTCATGCCATGCCAACCAATTTTCCATGTCAGCTAGAAAATTGTTGATCGTTGATGATCGGGGTTCAACAAAATTCTAGAGAAAGTCTCGTTCATTAAAGAAATTGCCAATCGCCGATGGAGCCATCAGGGTTCGATGAAAATTCGTGAACAAGTTTGGTTTTCTAAGGAAAATTGTTGATTGCCGATGGAAATTGCATGATGCAAAATGGACGATCCGTATCGCTTTTTGATTTGGGTGATCAACGATTGAGATCCATCCATGGACTTAACAAATTTTAGTGGATCGACGACTAAGATTACTCCTGATTTTAAGATCAACGTCTCAGATTAAAAGATTGTTTTTTTTTTACGATAACGTTTAGCGGTTTTGTATTAAATGTGGCCTAGCCACTAATCGATTACAAACTGGCAGGGCTTCACTGAGCTACTGCCTACTTTAAGCTGAGATGCATTGCTGAAAGTGCCAGGATGACATAACACCCCCAAAACCATTCAGAAACCTGAAACCAAACTTATTTAAAGCCTTGGCTTCTATACAAAATGCCAAGATACTTGAAATGGCAGAAAACCCTACAGATCAAGGTGCTACAGATCAAGAAGATAACTACTTTTTGGGGCCTTCCCCCCATTCGATGTTTAATTTGGATAATTTGCCTTCAAGCTCGCCGATTCTGTCCTCAAATTCATCCTGGGGGCTTTTCAGCTCCTGGTGAAGCTTGTCCAGCTCCTCAGAGAATCCAATTTTGACTGTGGTAATGTCCTGCTCCAATTGTTCAAGTCGCCTGCCTGCTTCTATGTCAAGGTTCTCCAGAAAGTCAAGTTGGAACTGGAGTGTCTGCTTCAGTTTCTCCAGCGTATCATCAAGCTGCTTCAAGCGCTCCTCTACTGTTATATTCTGACTGGAACTCACGTCCATCTCTTCTCCTCTTGCTCTTGTTCTCTGAAAATTCTTCTTCTGCTCTCTCTGTGCTTGAGAATGGGTCTGCTCCTGGACTGAGGGCGCGAGCGAATTTATGCTTATTCTCCCTTTGGTCATCATTCTTCCGTCGATGCAATCCCCGAGAGGTATGGGGGCGATCTTGCTGCCTACTTTTTGCATGTGATTCGATTTCCTGGTCTCCCTTTGCCTGAGTTGCTCAGTCGCGCATACCATCATTGGTAACTGACACTGTCTTTTCCTGTCCCCTCCTTGCCACTTGCATGGGTTTTCTGCTGAGCGTGAGGTCGGGTCATGGGAGATCCACCGTGGAGTGTTGGTCATTTATAACCAGTCGTCCTTGTGCCAGCGCAGCTCCCCTGTTTGCCTCTTCATCCGCATCTTGGTTCAGCTCCCTTAGAACATGAAACACTTGGAATGAGTTGAATCCTTTAAGGAGCAAACGAATTCTGGCCAGCAAGTTATTGAGTTTTTCACTTTGGGTTTCTTTAGAGAGGGCTATAGCTCGGATTAATAGGCGGGAGTCACCTATGATAACCAAGTTTCAGATTCCATTTCTTTTGGATTGGCACATGCCTTGCCAGAGTGCCATTGCTTCTGCGTGGTTGTTGGTGGCGATGCCTAGACCAAACGCATAACGCACCATGACTTCTGTATTTGGATTCACTATTATACCTCCTCCTCCTGCTTGACCTGGGTTGCCCTTTGAGGCTCCATCAAAGGACATAATGTGGAGTTCCCTTTCTCTTTTCCAATTGTCGAATTCACTCTTTTCTTTCCTGATTTCCCAGTGTTCTTGGGTTGTGGCGTTGGCTTTGCTCCCAATTTGCTGTTGAATTTGGAATTGGTCTCTCCAGAGCTCTTCTTGCTCTTCCATCACCCTACTGTAATTAGGTTGCCGGTGGGTGCTAGCCCATTCGCCAAAAAGAGATCTGATCCTTGCACTTACTATGGGGGCCCTCCTTTCCTTTTCTCAAAAAATTCTGCTGTTTCTCTCCAACCAAAGCCCCCAACGGATGAATCTTGGGATTGCTTGCCAAAGCCTTGAGGCAACACTTTGCTTCTTTGGTTGGAACGGGTAAAGATTGGTCCAGGAAAGGAGGAGGGAGTGGATGTCTTGGGGGAGGGGGAGATCCTTTTGCAATCCAACAACCAGCTTCCAAACTTATTTTGAGTAGTTACAGTTAAGGAGGAGGTGGTCAGAGGTTTCCTCAGCTTGCTGACACAAGGGGCACCTGAAGGGACCTTCCCAACCTTTATTTTGAAGGTTTTCCCCTGTTTGTATACTACTTTGGCTGAGAGTCCAAAGGAACAGGTCTATTTTGGGGATGGTTTTTGTGTTCCAGATGGATTTCCATAAAGATGGGTTGGGTGGGGCATGAGGGAAGTTTTGGAAAGTAGAGTATCCCAGTGAGGTGGAATAATGTTTATCATTTCTTCCCCATCCTCTCTTGTCTTTCCCTCTTTTCCTTAGGGGGGCTTTCCCCTGCAGGCTGAATTTTAGAGAACACCACTCAACTTCTAAGTCCAGGGGCAGGTTGCTCACTGCTCATCCTTGCCACGGTTTGTGTCTTCCCGTCCCCCAGGTAGAGATGTCGAAGAGCATCCTCAGATTTTTCCCATCCATCCAAAATTTTAGACGTTGAAGGTTCTGGTTTAATTCCAAAGGTGGGTCACCGAGAATGGAGTCTTCCCAGATTTTAATTTGTTTCCCATTTCCTGGCACCCAGGTCAGATGGGGGGTGAAATGATCGATGGATTTTCTGCAGAGATTGAAGATTGGGGACCCCTTGGGTTCTTCAGAGGGGTTTTCCATGCATCTCTTCCTTGTGCCTCTGAAATATTTCTTCCACAGGGCTTCCTTGCACCACGCTGTGTCGTCGCTGACTATGTACCATAAAATTTTTTCCCCTAGGGCCAGATTCTGTACCTTAGTGTTTTTGAGGCTGAGTCCTCCTTCTAGAAGGGGTTTCGAGACTTTATCCTAGTTTATTAGGTGGGGTCTTCTGCTTGTCTGCTTGCCCCCTTCCCACAAAAAACTTCTCTGCAAAGCTTCCATTTGTTTAATTGTGGTGTCGGGGGCTAGCAACAAAGAATTTTGATAAATGGGTACACTTGCCAGGACGGATTTGATGAGTACTATCCTCCCTGCTAAACTTAGCCAATTTGCGCCCCAAGAGGAAATTCTCTTCTTAAGTTTGTCTATTAGGTGGTTCCAATTGGAGGTCCTTGGATTTGTCTTCGAGATAGGGATTCCTAGGTAGGTGAAAGTTTCCCAATTTGTATGCCCTTCCATCCCCAAAATTCTGGAAATTTCCAGCATCTCATTGGGTGTAATGTTCCAGCTGTAAATTTTACTTTTTGTCTGACTTATCTTGCTTCCTGACACTGCAACATAAGCGTCCAGCTCCTCTTTGTATCTTTTTGCTACTAATTGACTTGCCCCTCCCAGGAGCAAGGTATCGTCCGCAAATTGCGCGTGGTTGATTTCCTTCACGCCTTGGGCTATCTTTAGTCCTTTGAGGTTGCTGCAGATTCTGGAATTTTCCAGTTGGTAGCTTAGGACTGAGGCTTGAATTGCGTATAGTAGGGGCGACAGAGGACAACCCTGTCTTAAGCCTCTGGACGCTTTGAAGAAGCTTGTCACTCTTCCATTTACCATGGGGGATATCCATGGCGATCCTATGCAAGCTCTTATCCAATTCACAAAGGATTCATCAAATCCAAACTTCTTCATTACCTCAAAAAGGAAATTATGATTAACTCTGTCAAAAGAATTTGCAAGGTCCAGTTTGATAATCATACCTTTATCCTTTCTGCGTAGGCTTGAATGAAGAGATTCTTGTACTAGGATTATGTTGTCTGCTATTTTCCTGCCTTTTATGAATCCTCCTTGGTTTTCCAGCACTATGAGCGGGAGGACGTTCTTCAATCTGTTTGCAATTACCTTAGTGAGAATTTTATAGCTCGTGTTACAGAGGGAGATGGGTCTGAAGTGGATGAAGTTGAGCGCTCCTTTCTCTTTGGGGATGAGTGCCAGGAAGGCTGAGTTTGTGCTTCCTCCCAGCTTGCTGCTCGCCTGTGATTTCTTTATCATTTTGGTTAGGTCTGACTTGATTGTTTCCCAGCATTGCTGGAAGAATCTTGCTGTAAAACCATCCGGACCAGGAGCTTTGTCCGGATGCATTTGGTCGAGTGCCTCTTTTATTTCTTGCTGCGAGACTTCCTCCAGAAGTTTACGGTTGATGTCATCTTTTATTAGCTTTGGAACAACTGATAAAGGTTACATTTGGGGAGTTATGCTTGCCCTTCCATTTTCTGTGTAGAGAGTTTTGAAGGTCTCGAAGGCTGCCTTTCTGATGTCTTCCGGTTCATAGATTGTAGTGTTTTGGACTTGGATTTCTGTCACAGCCTTGAAAAGCTTCCTTTCTTCCACTTGCTTATGGAAGTAACTTGTGTTTATGTCTCCTTCCTTCAGCCAGAGGCTTCGAGACATCTGTCTCCAGTAGCTTTCCTCATCTCTGCAAGATTTGTACCAATGCCTTTGAATTTGCTCCTCCTTGAGTATGTCTTGCTGTGTAATCTCCTTATTTTCCAGGGCGAGCTGGTGGTTTTCTAGCTGCCTTTGAGCTTCCAGACGCAGGGCAATTGGGTCGGCTTGTTTTTTTTCCCAACCTTTTAGCTCGGCCTTGAGCCTTCACAACTTTTCTTCCCAGACATAAAACACAGATCCCTTAACTTTACTAGTCCATACCTTGGAGACTCTGCTCAGAAAATATTTATCCTGTATCCATGCAGGATTGAATCTGAAGGGAATGGGCCCCTGGCCTTACTCTTTCCTAAGATCTAGGCTGATTGGCTTATGATCAGAGGTGCTATGGGGGAGAATTTCTGAGGAGGTTGTGAGTCCTAGTGTCAAGAATGAGCTCTGTACAAGGAATCTGTCCAAACGGGCTTCTATGTGCCCCGAGCCTACCCTTTTGTTGGTCCAGATATAGCGCCCTCTTGTTGGTTTGATGTCCATTAAGTCCCATTCTGAGATCAGGTCCTCCACCCACTATCTGGATGGGTCCCTTACAATGGACCCCCCCCGTTTTTCTTCTTGAGCTAGAGTTACGTTTAAATCCCCCCCTAGAATAATATTTTCCAGCTCATTATCTGTTAGGTAGTCTTGAAGAGATTGCCAACAATTTTTTTTCTCTTCAATGTGCTGTGGGACATAAATATTAAAGAGACTTACCGTTTGTCCTGATTCCTTGTGGAGCAGTTGGGTAAATATCCAATGCATGCAAAGGTTGGAGCGGGTTAGTTCTATTTTGGAGTCGTTCCACAAAGTGCAGAGTCCTCCTGATGCACCTCTAGCATTGTCGGCTAAACCCTGGCTGCTTCTCCATACATTTTTTAAAACTTTTATAGAGTCCTGCTGACTCATCTTGGTTTCCTGGATAAGTAGGATGTCCGTTCTCGCTGCTTTGATTATATCCCTGAGATCTTCTTCCTTATTT
The DNA here is from genome assembly GCA_000966675.3 of Picea glauca. Classification (NCBI taxonomy): domain Eukaryota; kingdom Viridiplantae; phylum Streptophyta; class Pinopsida; order Pinales; family Pinaceae; genus Picea; species Picea glauca. The sequence goes on from JZKD02S1600000.1 coordinate 68,371, forward strand.
TTGCTGTCGAGACCCCTACAGTTCCAGGATGTTAACTTCATTGATTATTTTGAGGGGGAGAGTGACCTCCTTGGGAGGCCTTAGTCAGCTTCCTGGTTTGCCTTACTCCGATTAGTTGCTTGATGGTTGGTTGAGCTCCTTTGAGAACGTCCTTGTACGTTTCCCGATCCCTTTCCGCCTTTTTGGACTTCCTCCCTCTGCCTAGTCGCTTTGGAGTATCCCAGGCTTCACTCGTTCCATCTGTTTCATTCCCTGACGAGATCTCTCCCTCCTCGATGCCTTGATCCACCCCATTCCTTGGGGAGGAGGTCTCTTCCTCATCGATGCCTTGATCCACCCCATTCTCCGTTCCTTCTGTTGCTTTTGAGGTTCCTCCGGTTTCCTGGATTTGGATGCCTCTTCCTTCTTCACCTTGGCCGGTGTTGCTTGGAACCGCCGTTTCACCTTCGTTTTCCAGCTCTTTGAAACTGTTTGTTGTCTCTTGATTCCCTGGATTTCCTTGAGCCGGTGTTGGATTGTCTCTTCCCGGGCCATTGGACTTCGTTCTTCCTTTCCGAGGTTGCTGCCATCCCTCCTCCCCTTCTTTCTCTTGTGGGGTTTTTGGGCAGTTCCTCTGGAAATGTCCGTATTCATGACATCCTCTGCATTTAAACGGTAACTGTTCATAGTCCAGTTTTTGCAGGTGGTGCCACTCTCCCACCTTCAGTTTTACCACTTCCGGCAAGCCTACTTCCAAATCAACTTCCACGCAGATTCTGGCACAAGAATATTGGTCTTTTGGGTCGGCTTTGTCGATGTAATTGCCTAGTCCATTCCTGATAGCTTGCAGCGACGAGGAATTCCAGCAGTGGATTGGTAGGTTTGGGAGTCTGACCCAGACCGGGATGTCTTTTGGCACTTCCGAGGCTGGATCGAAGTTTGGAGTCCAACGATTCAGATAAAGGCCCTGTGCGCCCATGAAATATGGCCCATTCCTAAAGATTAAGTCCCGATCCTCCTGGGAGATGAACTCGAAGATGAAATAGCCCCTTCCGACGACGTAGCAGGTTACACTATTTTTTATTAATGGCCTCCAGTTTCTTTGGATCCAGTTGTCTGTTGTCCTGGTTGAGGGCCAGAGCCCCATGAACTGACCTACCAGACCTCGCTCTGATAAGGAGATTGCTACTTTCATTGGTTGTTCCGGGGGAAGATTGATTTCTGGTACGTCCTCCAGTCTTCTTACAAAGCTTGATGGTTCACCTTGGATCGCCTTCTTCCTGCAAGCAGTGACTAGTTTTCTGAAGGACGTAGAGGGGGAGGGAGGGGGCGGCGGCTCCCCTCCGCCCTGGCTCGGCATGGTAGCAGAGGCACGAACCCTAGCTCAGATTTTTTACCTCCGCGCGCATTCACTGTCGTGTCGCTTGTTCTAGCACTAACATTCAGATTAAAAGATTGTTGTAATAGTAAATTAGTCAAATTTCTACGAAATTTTTTAGTTTTTAAAGGTCATCAACTTGCAGAGGCATTTTGGGGGTTTAAACAAAATTTTTAGGTAGTCAAAATCGAGAGAATTCTGTGTAATTTTGGTATATACAATTCATATTGTTAGAATGAAAGAGCTCAGTGAGAGCTTTCAAACGAGCTATTCTTGAATCAAAACAAAGCTTGTATGAGAAAGTTACAACTGAAACAATACAAAGTATATTTTCGACCCCAATTCACTTTCAAAGGGCATAACTCTTTACTTAGAAGTCAGTTTGGGACACATGAGTAGTCTGCAAAAATCCCATAGACTAAAGAAGAGAACCATCGAACTAGAATTGGAATCTGGGTACCTAAAATTGTACAAATGGAAGAGAAACACATGTAACATAGAGGGATAAAAATGAGAAAATAGTCTAAATTCCCATAGACCATAACTTTCAGTACGAAGCTCAGATTTGAGAAAATGAATAGTGAATGATAAGGTATTTTGAATGAGAATCCATATATCAATCCAAACTTTTGAATTGAGTACTACAATTTTCTCAGAAAATAATAAAATAATTTTGCAGCAGTAAAAGCAGAGCAATGAGTGGAAATTGCAACTTGATAAGGTTGTAGATTTTTTCTTAGAACATAGAATGAGGCATGAGTACTGCTGTTGAAGAGATGTTTCAGAGATGAATTTGTTAAATGAATTAGATTTTGACTTAGTGCATTGTGGTTTTTGTAAATTAATATGAATAATAACTTGTAATCTAATTAATGAAATGTTTTATAGTATGCATGCTTTAACAATAATTATTACATTCACATTTCTTACATAATTAGAGGTACAAGAAAACAATTTTGGTTCTTACATGAGTACTTAAGTTATGGAAGATGCCCAAATATCTTATAGCCATGAGGAGAAGGTTAGAGGTCTACATGTCAACATGAGAAATGGTGAGACAAAGTCTAATGGAAGAAGAGTTAGAGAGGAGTCTGTGACTATGAGAAACCTACTGAGGGAAGTACATAACTATAGGAAAGGTAATGACACCATCATGAAATTTTTAGGAGCTGCTATAGAGTCTGAATATGTTGCATAGACAAGTCAACAAAGACTTTGGCTCTAAGGAAGTATCTAGTGCTAGACAAGTGACAACACCTAGATCCCATAGCATAAGGGATGATTGTGGGAATGACAAACAATCAATAAATATGAGTAGGCACTATCATTCCCCATAGAAATCCACTAGGAGAGCTCGTTCAAGTTCAGGACCAGGGAGTGACACAAGTGTGTCTCCTGTCAAAAGGCAGAGGAGAAGGCTTAAGTTAGACATTTTTAAAGGTGAACTCAGTAAAATTAAGCCACCAATTGTTAATAGTGAGTATAGAAAGGGAGAAGAGGATGAAACACGAATGTTGGAAATGAATAAATATTTATAGATGCATGATTAACCCTCAAGAGTTGAAAACATAATAGCAACCAACCATATGCAAGGAAATGAAACGATGTGGCGGGATCAACTTAAGCAAGCCAAACACCTTGATGAGAAGAAGGTCCGATGGAGACATTTCAAAGAATATTTCCAAGAAATATTTTTCAGAGCATTATTATGAAAGAAAGATGAAAGGGTTCTATGAACTGAAGTTGGGAAGCATGACAATTGATGAATATGAGAAGAGATTCTTTGAGTTGTTGAAGTATGTGGGATTCATAAAGGATGAAAATGTCAAATTCCAAATATTCATGAGTGGGTTACCCTTCTTATACAGTGACAAGATACAATATGATAACCCCAAGACTTTGGAGGAGGCCATAAGGAGAAAAAAACATTTTTATGGGTAGAGCAGAGGATGGCCCATCTTCCAAAAATATTGGAATGACAAGATGAAGGGTAAAAATGAGCAAAGGAAGAAAGGTTGTAAGACAACCTTTTTAAGAAATAAATTCCAATAAAATCAATGAGGAAAGTTAGCCCAAAATGAACCTAGGATGGCAATACCATTTGGGAAAAGGCCAAGACAACAACCCATGAAGTGATGGGGATGCGAGGGAGATCATTTATATAGGGAATTCCCTCACAAAGAAGAAAGGATGATGACTTTCCACAATATTCAGGAGGATAAAACAATGGAAGACATGGGATTAAACATGCCAAGTATTTCTGCGGCCTTGGAAAACAAGCACACATAGTATCAGTCCCCCATGATTGAAGTGGAAGGTAAGATTGACAACTATCCCATATAAATTTTTATTGATTATGAAGCTAGACATAGTTACATAAACTTTAACATTGTTGAAATATTTCACTTGCAAAGAAGTAAGCATAAGAAATCTTGGTTAGTACAGTTAGCCACATAAGCTAAAAGGAAAATTAGTGAGTCGGTAAAAGTTTGTCAAATATACATAAATGGACTCAGCACAAAGGTAGTGTTAACCCCTGGATTTTCTCCCTTGAGAATCACGAGGGTTAAAATCCAACATAGTCTATTTTGGTTGACACTCAAAATTTTTCCCAGATTGAGCATTAGTGTGTGCCAATGGTTGGTTCCCATTAGAGACATGTACAAAATTTGTGTAGTGGTGGTTCTTGATTTAGATACAAAGTTAACACAATTTTCTATGGATTTAAGAGAGATTTCTATTTTTAGCAGGTGCTCTGCTTTTTAGGAGACAATGATTAAAGAATCATGCAAGTAATTTCTATTTTTAGCACATTGAGATCCAAGCCTTAGATCAGGGTTCTGACCATACAATATTGGTCCATGAGACATTATGAGTCTGTTGGTCCTTTTCCGAGATGACATGTCAAAATTTCTATTTTTAGCAGGTGGAATACCAGAGCTCGCATGTAAATTCTGATTACATATTTGGAATCCTCACGGAAAATCGAATCCGATGAGTATGATATCATTGACATTCAACATGATTCTATTTTTTGTGGTATCTATTTTTAGACATTTGACATTTTGCGGTGGTCTTCTAGTCATCCCAGACATATTTGGCAGTTTCTTATTTTTTAGGGTCGGACCCCTATTTTAAAGAAGTTTCTATTTTTGGAAGGGGTGTTCACCTCCAAAGGTGACAAGTGGTAGGGTCATATTTTGACAAATGGAAGTGTGACAATGTGACATGTGGTAGATGGATGGATTAATTAATGAAGGGGCACACTTTTCAAGGAATAAACCAATTAATTGAACTTAATTAATGAAGGGGGAATGTGGATGAGGTGGCACATCTATTTTGGCGTGATTGGGATGATTAAAGGTCAATTTACTTATCCTTCACTTCACTCATCATTATTTCACTTTTCATGCATTAATTATCCTTTATTCTTCATTCATGTGCCTTAGTTCCTATTAATTAGGGTGCAACTCCTCCTCCATGCTAGTGCATGCTTCCTCCCTTCCATTGTTAGTCCCTCCATGCACATTTTCTCTCTTTATCTTTCCCCTATGTGTCTCTCTCTTCCTCCATTGGTCTTACTCACCCATCTATTCTTCCTTTTCTCCTCATTTTTCATCCCTCTCTCTCAAATCCTCACACATTTGGCACTCTTCCTCCTCACTCCACTCTTCCTCCCATGCACCATCTATCTCCCTCTCTCTCTCTTTCTCTCTCTCTCTCTCCTTATTACTAGCGCATTGGCTCATGAATGTGACTACTTGAGATCATTTCCTCCCACACATGTGAATCTATTCTCCCTTTTTCAACCTCTTGTGCACCCTCTTCCCTATTATTTAGGGCACAACTCTCTTTTCCATGCGCCTTCACACCTCTTCTCTCTCACATATCAACCCATCCCTCTTATCATGCACTTAAGATTTCCTTTCTAGCTTCCGGATGTGCCATTCTTCATCTCTTTGAGTTTCCATCTCATCCTTCCATGCTCATTGATTATTTTAGTGCATCTATTCTACCCTTTCATGTGCCTTGAACCATCACACGTGTGGGTTAACTACCTCTCTCACTCCTATTTACCCTCTCATGCATTATTACTTCTATTTTCTTACCTCATGCACATGCTCACATCACTCATACTTCTCTCCCATGTGCTTTACTTTCCCCCTTTACTCACTTGTGCACCCTTAGTTGCCTATATATTGAAGTCGTCTCTGATTTATTTAGGGTTGGATTTTTGCAGCAACAATATACATACTCTCTCTCTCTCTCTATCTTCTCTCATTCTTCTTCTTTAGTTTCTAGATTCTAGTTCTTTGTGTAAGGATATCCACTCTACCAGTTATTGTGCTTGTTTTTGATGGTGCAATGAACCATTTGGCAAGCCATTAATAAAGAAGTGTTCTACTCGTATCGAGATTTTGTTTCTTGTCAGTATTGTGAACTTACTTTGTGCATTGATCAATAATTCTTAACCTCTTATTGTGATTAATTTCGATCTTTTAAATGTTCTTTCTTTTCCTCTTTTTATTCATCTTTCTCACGCTAACACTGCAGGGATCATTCCAAGTGAAATATATTATATTTTTCCTAACGTCTTGGGTGGTTTTACATGCTGTCCAAGACAAGTTTGGCTGCTGTTTTTTTTGTTTAATTGCAGAAAATTAGACAAATTGACAACAAGGTAACTAGGAGCCCCCCCCAAGGTTTGTCGCTGACACTTAAGGCATTATCTCCTTTAATTAGCCTATTTTGCATCACTAATTTTACATTATATCAGATTTTATTGGAGGGTGAAAAATTATTCTAACAAATAGATGTGAAAATCATACCATTAGGATCATATGATTGTCTAATTGGCATTGATTATTTGGAAAAACACCATGTTGTGAAATTTCAGCCATGCAACTGAAAAAGAGTTTCAAGAAGGGATGTCAAATTTTTGTAGCCCATATGGAAGAGGCGTCCAAAGATAAAATGACAAGTATTGAAGACCATCCAGTCTTGAGAGATTTTGAAGATGTTTTTGGGGAAATCCCAAGGCTTCCACCAAAGAGAGACATTGATTTCCCTATTGATTTGGTGCTAGGAGATGCCCCGATGTCCAAGACACCTTACAAAATGGGAACACCAGAGTATATATGTCCAAGCATATCACCTTGGGGTGCCTCAATTTTTTTGAAGCATAAATATGGAACCTTAAGACTATGTATTGAGTTCATACAACTGAATAAGGTCACCATAAAAAAAAAATACCCCTGGGCAAGGATTGATGATTTGTTTGATCAGTTGAAAGGTGCAAGAATATTTTCAAAGATTGACTTGATATCACGTTATCATTAAGTGAGGATAAAGGAAGAAGATAAAATCAATACAACATTCAAGACAAGCTATGAACATTATGAATTCACAGTAGTGCCATTTGGGATATCAAATTCCCCAACCGTTTTCATGTGTATGAGGAATGGAGTGTTCAGGGAATACCTAGACAAGTTTATAATTGTGTTCCTGGATGATATACTCATATACTCAAAGACAAAGGAGGAGAACGAACAACATTTAATAATGGTGGTAATTTTTTTTAGAAAGTATAAGTTGTATGCCAAGTTAAGTAAGTGCATCTTCTATCAAAAGAAGATTCATTACTTGGGTCATATTATTTTGGCAGATGGGATAACAATTGATCCTGAGAAGATAGAAGCTATCAGAAGATGGCCAACATCAAGAAATGTTATAGAGTTCAGATCATTCGTGGGTCTTGCAAGGTATTATCTAAGATTCATAAAAGGTTTTTCAAAGATTGCAAGCCCCATTACTTTCTTGCAAAAGAAGGGAGTGAAATTTGAATGGAATTCTAAATGTGAAGAAAACTTTCAACAATTGAAAGACATATTGACCAATGCACCAATATTGAAGATTGTAGACCTTGATAAAGACTTTGTTCCATGTACATATGCATGGAAAGAATGGCTTGGTGGATTCCTTAAAAGGATCACATGGTATTCTATCAGTCAAGAAAATTTAAAGAGCATGAGAGGAGTTATGCTATCCATGATATAGAATTAGAAACCATTATTCATGCGCTGAAAATGTGGAGAAATTACCACATGGGGAGGAAATTTTATCTAAGGACAAACCACTATGGTATGAAATATTTGTTTGGAAAACTGACAGTAAATGCCAAACAAACTAGATGGATCTAATTTCTTAGTGAATATGACTTTGCAATTAATCCCATCAAAGATAAAGAAAATTAGGCGGCTGATGCATTTGTAGAAGAGCACATAAGATGCATTCTACAACCATCAACATGTACATGAATGATTTGAAAGACATAATTTTAGACTCAACAAATTCAAATCAACACTATTTGAAAAATAAAAGAAACATTACAACATAAATTTAAATATTATGACCCACAAGAGGATGGGATCCTCAAGTACAAAGGCAAAGTACATGCGCCGAATTCTAGAGAGCTGAAAAATACAAGTATGAGGGAAATGCATAATGTACCCTACGCTGGACACCCATGATATCAAAAATCCATTGTACATGTGAAGAGCCAACATTTTTGGCCCAAAATGAAGAAAGATGTGGCTAATTATATCACCAGGTGTCTAGAGTGCCAAAAAGTGAAAAATGAACATATACATCCAGATGGGCGGTTACAGCCATTTCTCATTCCAAAATGAAAATGGGAAGTAGTTATAGTTTATTTTATTACTAACTGTCCAGAACAATGAAACAACGTGGTTCCATCATGGTAGTGGTGGATAAATTGACTAAGGATGGACATTCAATCCCAGTAAAGACTACTCACAAGGTAGAAAATATTGCAAAGATCTACATGGAGTTCCCAAGTCAATTGTTTCATACAATGATCCTAAGTTTACCTCCAATTTTTGGACAAGTTTGTTCAAAGGATTTGTGACAAATTTAAATCTCTATACAACATATCACCCAGAGCCTAATGGGAAAACATAGAGGACCAATGGAATAATTGAAGACATGCTCAAAATGTATGTGATTGGCCAACCATCAAAGTGGTAAGATCATATCCACTCAGTGTAATTTTCTTACAATAATGAGTATCAAGGCTCATTAAAAATTAGCCCATTTGAAGCATTGTATGGCAAGAAATGTAACACACCATGAACCTCAGATAGTCCAAAAACAAAGATGTCATTGGGATAGATTTGTTAAAAGAAATGGAAAAACAAATGAAAAAGACCAGACATAATTTAAAGGCTACCGAGGACATAAAAAAGAGTTATGCATACAAGAATAGGGTTTTAAGATATTTTAAAGTGGGAAAACATTTATTTTTGAAAGTGGAAGCCAAGATAAGTTCACTAAGATTGGGTTTCTATCCAAAATTAGCAGCAAGATACCATGGGCCTTTTGAAATCTTAGAGAATATAGGCCCAGTCGCATACATGTTAGCATTGCTTGCATCCATGATAAAATAATGATATATCCCAATGTACTAAGAGTAGTGAAGGGGGCACATTCCTTCGGTCAGTGGGTTGAGATGAACATGAGATTATGGTTGGGGCTACTATTGGAGTTATAGATATTGTAAAATTTTATTTTTTAATTGTAATGTAAATTTTGTACATGTATATTGAGATATTGTTGTGCACCGAGGGCAATGCACAATTGTAGGGGAGGGGGAATGTAATGTCCCTAATATAATCCCAATTTTAATTAATGCTTAATGTAGATATAATATATGGACGTGGCCAAGCGATGTATATGCAAATTGTATTTCTAAATTTTAATAAATAAAATGTAATGCCAATTGCTAGGGGAAATGAACGGAAATGGGGCTGATTAATCCACCAAAGAGGAGGGGTCTAGAAAGAGTTTTTTTATTCATGAGTTTAATTCCCAAATCCTTTTGCCCGATTTTAATGTTTTGAGTGAAATTTCTAATTTTACTTTGAGTGTAGAAGGACCCAATCATTGAGTTCATGAAAGAGGGTGGTTGTGAGAAATCATATACCATATTTATTGGGAGCATGGGGCTGAAGTAAAATCATATTAGGAAAGAGTGTAAGTCAAGGGAGAAAGAAAAATGGAGGAAATTCGTATGGCCAAGGGGGTAGTCTTAGTTAGCCACGTTTTTTCATGAACAACAAACATAGAACATGAAATAAGAGCACTGGAGTTGGAGCAACAATGGAGGGAGAATTCAATGGCATTTTTGGAGCCAAAGAATGAAAAAGAAAGTTGTCAACCTTGTAGAAGAACTAGGTTTTAAGGTCTGAAGAGTGAACTCCTATGTGAGTTGCATTGCAACAACAATTTAGTTGTTGTTTTATTTCCTGGTAGTTTTCTGAGAAGTGAGTTCCCTTGAGTTTCCCTATAGCGATATCCTGGTTACTTGCTCCAGAGAGACCCTGATAATCGAATGCGATGCTCGATGGACCGCGAGCAGTGAAGGGGTACATTCCTTGGGTTGGGCAGGTAGAAAGGAAGAGATTTGGTGGAAAATTCAGGATAACTGTAGGAGAATACTAGTGGATTGTGGGATTATCTAAGCTGTGAGTGGACATTGAGAGAAACCCTCTTTTATGGATTCCTAGCCCCAACTTGGGGGTGACTTGCTATTGAGATACAAAATGACAAGTTTATGGTTGGGTGGGACGCCCGTCCTAAAGAATTGGTTGCATAACTGTTTTAAAAGATAAGTTCTTATCTTGTTCCATGTTACATTTATATGTATATCATTGTGTATTAATTTGGTATATGACAATGGTTTTATATGATATTGTATGCAGTTAATTAGATGTATCCATGTTTATTTCAACATGTTGTAGCTGCATTTAAATTAATGATAGTAGAATGGTTAAATCTTTGTGCATTCCTATAGTTGGTAAGCTACATGATTAGTTTGCAATTTTTTTTTATTTTTATGTGTAATTCCGCAAGTAATGAAACCCACTCAAGATGGGGAATGTTACAGGGGGGGATGTAGGAGTGGGGGATACTCCTAAAATCTGAGGTCGAAAGAAAGAAACTATGGATAGATATCTATCTTCTTCTTTGGATTTGGGATGTAATTTGTTGGATGAGAGGCGTCCTGCATTGGATCTTCTTAGAGCTGATCCCTCTAACTCTTTGAGGATATATGGATTGATGTACGGTTCAACACATTTGAACCATTGTCTATGATAATGGTCAATCTCTTGGAGGGGGAGATTGAGGAGAGACATGTAGTCTCACTAATCTACTATCTGGTGCACTTTGGGACTCTTCTTACTACTTGTTGATCTGATCTGATGGATTAACATGAAAGTATGAAGTGATTATTTGGGTCATACCAAGGCAAGGCATGGCATGCATGAACTAAGATCTATGGCTGAATATATCCTTGATGAAGAGGGCTAGGCATATTTGGTCCTGGTACCAAAATAAATTAGAGAGAGACCCCTCTTAGTCCCTATAGAGGCAGTAATAACATCCTATGATATCATAGTATATGGGGCACCTAAGGATGAGGTGCATCTCTATCTCCGAATCCTATAAGTGGCACATTGGGAAGATCCTATCAGATCATGGTATATGGTGGTCTGTCTTAGTCTAGATTTGATGAGAACTAACCTAGAGCTGTCCCAAAGGGATCTTGAATGAGTGCATTCAATGCCTGCACGTATAAGGGGAGCGGACAATGATGCCATCCCGTAGCTCCAAAAATTGCTCTATATAGAAGGACATCTTCTATCCTAGGCTTGTTGGAGGTGAGTTCCAAGTGATGTGGATGTAAAATTTATATATGTCCTCTCTGATAGCTTGATTCAATACCTGTCTAGTTGGAAAGAGATGTCATAGTGCATCAAGGGAGTGATTCAGATTTAGGAGCGGAAGGAAGTGATTAACATGATGAATACTATAAACACAGATATAGGAAGAATAACACAAATATTTAGTGAACAATATATTTTATTAAATAATGAAATAGGCTGAAACTGTAAAACTGCAGAACTGAAACTTGCTCGAATGGTGGTAGCTATCTCTGAGGAGAGATGTGTCTTCTATGTGCTTCCGTCTGAGCATAATGGATTAAAATGAGGCTCCATAGGAGTTTTTGATATTACTCATGAATTC
>JZKD02S1600000.1:149470-162036 GCA_000966675.3 Picea glauca
AAACCCACTCAAGATGGGGAATGCTACAGGGGGGATGCAGGAGTGGGGGATACTCCTAAAATACGAGGTCAAAAGAAAGAAACTCTAGATAGATCTCTAGCTTCTTCTTTGGATCTGGGATGTATTCTATTGGATGGGAGGCATCCTGCATTGGATCTTCTTGGAGATGATCCCTCTAACTCTTTGAGGATATATAGATTGATGTACGGTTCGACACCTTTGAACCAATCTCGATGATAATGGTCAATCTCTTGGAGGGGGAGATTGAGGAGAGACCCACGATCTCACCAATCTACTTTCTAGTGCAATTTGGGACTCTTCTTACTACTTGTTGATCTGATCTGATGGATTAACATGAAAGTATGAAGTGATTATCTGGGTCATCCCAAGGTGAGGCATGACATGCATGAACTGAGATCTATGGATGAATAATCCTTGATGAAGAGGGCTAGGAATATTTGGTCCTGGTACCAAAATAAATTAGAGATGGATCCCTCTTAGTCCCTATAGAGGCAGTGATAACGTCCTATGATATCATAGTATATGGGGCACCTAAAGATGAGGTGCATCTCTGTCTTCGACTCCTGTAAGTGGCACATCGAGAAGATCCTAACAGATCATGATATATGGTGGCCTGTCTTAGTCTGGATTTGATGAGAACTAACCTAGATCTATCCCAAAGGGATCTTGAATGAGTTCATCCAATGCCTGCACGTATAAGGGGAGTGGACGATGATGCCATATTATAGCTCCAAAAAGTGCTCTAGATAGAAGGACATCTTCTATCCTAGGCTTGTTGGAGGTGAGGTCCAAGTGATGTGGATGTAAAATCTATATATGTCCTCTCTGATAACCCGATTCAATACCTGTCTAGTTTGAAAGAGTTGGCATAGTGCATCAAGGGAGAAACTGAATGGGGGAAGGCACTTTGTGGAGATAGTCATCAACTGGATAAGGTGCGACACCTCTGAGAACCAACCTTGTGCATGTATTGAGGGGGGATCCGAAGAAATATCATCTGATGAGAATAGTTTGAGGTAGGGATACCACTCTCTCCGAATGGCAGAGTATTTGAAAGACCTGACTCTATGAAGGAAAGAGACCAAGTGGGAAATGACCTTGAGGCAAAGTGGGTGGACATCGAACTCTGCCCGAATAATGGGTTGCAAAATTGTCCACTTGTAGGGGATGGTGCATTTGAGAAGCATGGTTATATCTCTCTCCAACTTGGCCCAGTCTGACTATAGAAATATCGACCTCCATATCTCATATCCATATAGAGCTGTGGGTCTAATAGTTCCCTCCATGATGTAGAGTTTGGATGAGATGTCCTAAAAATGACTTAGGAAGCACTATCTCGCAATGAGGGACATGGATCCGTACCCTTTACTGAGTCGAGGAAGATGGGTTTGTTGCATACCAAAACAAGGCCCTGTGCAATGTAATTCTAGGTAAGTGTAAGTTTTCATGATCTCAATATTTTCCCCCGGTAGTAGGAATGTAATTTTGTAAGAGAGCTCTTCGATGCATTGAAGATCAAAGCCTTGGTTTTACTCAAGTTTACTGTAGGATTTCGAAGGTCACAAAAGTTGGCCAGTGCATTGATTTATCTCTATAAACCTTTAGGATTAGAGGCCAACAAGACCAAGTCATCGACAATTAAGAGCAAGGAAATCAACACTTGATGTAGAAGATGGCCATCCCCCTCCTGGATGTGCTCATGGAGGAAAGAGTCCAGCTCATCAATATAGATCCCAAAGAGGGATGGTGAGAGGGGGCACCCTTATGGTACTCTGAATTAAGTCATAAAGGTTGTGTTCCATCATGAGGCATCTCAAAATTGAATCGTACAACCTCATGATGGCTAGCAAGAGGGTCTTAGATATGCCAATGTCGTGGATCCCGTGGTATAATTCCTCCCTTGAAACTATGTCAAATGATTTTCGAAAATCTACAAAGCAACTGTAAACCTTCAAAGAGTGATGATGATCCTCCTCAATAATGGGTGGGAGTTTGAATATGTGATCAATCATTTGGTGGTTTGGGTGGAAACCTGCTTGTCCTCTAGCTTTGAGATGGTGACTCTCTATATGCTTAGAAAGATACCAGTGTAAGAATGTGGCATGCAACTTGGATAATGTGACCCACCATGATGTTACAATAGTTTTTTGGGTTGTAACTACTTCCCAATTTGTGGATTGGATCAATAATGTGTCTTGTCCAGGAGGCAGGGTAGCATAAACACACCACTCGGTTAAATAAATCAACAATATAATACTCAAGAGACTCATGCCATGTTTAAGGAAATCATCTTGAATCCCTTCCTCATATGATGCTCTGTTGGTACTCATAGCTTTGAATGCTCTCCTAATGTCCCACTCAGAGAAAATGTGGCATAAGGAGCGGGGGAGGAGATGCGGGGAGGAGAAAGATGGAAAATTATTAACCTACACGTTCCTTTAATCAAATTCCAAGAGAAGCTTAGCATTTGAATTTTGTGTATGGTTATTAAGGGAGTGGAAAAATCATAGCTTAGTGTGAAAATATTGTAGAATAAGTCGTTACATGGGTTGAACATGAGTTTGTCACACAAAGAACAAGTAAAAGATAAGAGTTTCTAGATGACCATGGAAAGTGCAAATTCCCTTGACAAGTCCAAGTTATTACTTAATTAATTGAAATGTTGGAGTTCATTTTTGAGTCAAAATATGTTGTCAAGGATAAATAAGCAATGTTTAATTTGAAGTTAGTACTTGAAACATTAATGTTATTTCCTTTATGAAGAAAAGACAAGATAATATTGTAAATGATCACATCGCTATAAGACCTTTATAGATATGCAAACACTTCATTATATTTCAAGGAACATAAAGTTTGGACCTGGTAAAAGGATTGCATATTTTGTAAAGGTTGTTATTTCTTTTTCGAAGAAAAGGCAAGAATCTTGCTATTCAACCTTTATAGGTATGCACACACTTCATCATATTTCAAATAAAGTTTGATCTGGTAAAGAACTACGGATTTTATAAAGGCTTTAAGTTAATTGTTTATTATTTCTGTCCCAAAGGGTACATTGGATACTGAACATACATATCTGGGGAACGATGCACTTGGCCATGTCATTGAAAATTAGTTGTAATTTTTCAAGTCCATTGATTTGCTAACTCAATGTCCATGAATGTTAAGAAGTTACACATTGACAGAATCAACTTAATTTAAAATATATCATAATATTTATTTTGCTAATGAAGCATGTACACGAGATAAAATATGAAGAAGAAAAACAATCCAAAGCCCATGGAAAAATATTTAAGAATAAAGACATTCTTATAATTTACACCCTTTGGAGAGAGAATTGGAAATTTCACCATGAAGTAAAAGGAAGAAGGCAACGCGGGTTTCTGTGTATGATGAATCAAGTATGTTCCTTTAACATGGACTAATAAACATATGTTGATATCAACAAGTTTGAAGACATATTTTTTTCATGGTCATATGTTGCTATCAAGCATAGGTGGAACAATTGGTTTCCTATCCATTTTGAGTATGCCTAGAATCTTGATAATATTCAACATGCACCATAGTTTGTTCTTAGAGTGTTGAAGGGGTCACAACACTTGGTTCTCTATTATTGATAGTGAACCATGTAGATGTAAGTGCAGAAAAAACATTGAATTTCTTGAGCAATCAAGATATTAAATCATGGTTGCTTCAAAGGGGCAGTGTGGACTGCAACACTTATTACCCAAAGTCTTTTGAGAAAAGTCGTGAGATAATAAAGTCAAGGAGTTTTTTCTACAAGTAATGTAATAATGAATTTGGCTAGGTTAAGGCATATTTTATAATGCCGAGATGATTGAAAATGGCTCAAAGGTTAGTAAGGTTTTCCACACAACACTTGGTGATGAGATCATCCATACAAATTTGTATGATTATGTTGAAGAGAACATGGAGTTTGTTACACAATTAGTTTGGGTATGCCTATAATACTTGAGAATCTTCAACACACACCATAGTTTTTTGTTAGAGTACTGAAGGGGTTGAAACACTTGTTTTGTATTGTTAATAGTATACAATGTAGATGTAAGTGTAGAAAAGCATTGACTTGATTGTGCACGTAGGATCTCAAATCATGGCTGCTTGAAAGGGGTAGTGTAGATTGTTGATGCATGTAACATCAAACAAGTATTTCTGCATATTCTTGGTGTTTATCATGCAAAATTAGTCCAAATCTTTCTATCTTGGTAACTTTACTTTAGTTAAAGGAATTATTAAAGCAAAGCGATTTTATTAATTAATTGAGTTATTTAAGGAAAATGATAAAAGTAATTAGCATGTAATATACATATCAAGTGAAGTGAGAAGTAATATCAACTGTCAATCACTTTGGAGATGAGAAATAGATTATAACTCAATATTATAATAGAAAGGCTAAGGTGAAGGAGGAAGACACTTGATAATTTTGTTGAGAGAACACAAAGGGAGTTCGATCATGAAGGAATGTGATTAAAAGAGATCTTGGATAGGTTGAGAAGGATGTCCATCTAGAGATCAAATCATTGAGAAGAGAGAACAGAGGTTGCCACAAGTGGGTTTCATTCAAGTGAATCCATGGGGAAGAGTTGCGTCATACATAGTTTTCCGTACATGTATGCAGGCGCCAATGGAGACAGGCGTGTGCACATGGGTGTATAGTAGGGGCAATCACATACATCTCAAAAAACATAAAGTATGTGGTTGTATTTCTCTCAGTGGGCCATTATCCCTATTATGAGAGCCCTGATTTTAGCATAAGAAAATCATTCTAAGCACCAATTTTCCCTCTGAGGTTTTTCCAGGGGTATCTACCCCAAAATATTGGTGTTTATGTGTGCATGATTTGGGTTTCCATTTTTTACTTTCGATAGATTTATTGAGTTGAGTATTTCAGCAGTGTATTTTTGTTTTGTGAGATGCTAATCTAATTTGCAGTAAGGAAATCACTAGATAACATGATACCTAGGTGCTAGAGTAAGAGGTTTTCAACATGGTATCATAGAGCATGCTCTGAAGGGAAGCCATATCTATTATATTTGAAAGAGATATTAGTAGATCCATAACCAACATGAATAAATCAAAGTATGTATTTTAGGGAAACAACCGTACTGAGATAAAACTAGGTTTTTACAGGTTTACGAAGTTGTACGCAGGCTGCAAGAAGGGACACGATCGTACATACATGGGTTTAAGTGAGCAAAAAAATGTACATATGTGAGTTCAAGTGATCATAAACATGTACATACATGGGTGCCAATGAGCATAGGTGCATACACACACAAGGTCTAGTGGTGACAGGCACATACAAGCTTGTACAGGTTAGTACATGGGAAATTTTCAACAGTAGGTTATTTTGAGGGCATTTTATCAGGTCTTAGGGATTGAAAAAACACTATTGAGAGTTGAATATAGATTGGATGGAACATATAACTTCCTATTTTGGAAAGAAAGAGTAATTTTGGCATTGAAGGAGTATGACCTTTGAGAGTTAGTGGACAAAGTAGTTACTCCACCGATAGATCTGGCAACTTTGGAAGCTCACAACAAGAAGGAGATCAAAGGAGAAAGGGTCCTCCTGGATTTAGTGAAGGATATTATAATTCCTCAGTTGTTCGAGAAGAAGATGAACAAAGAGACATTTGATGCTTGGTAAGTTTATTCCAGAGCAAGAACATGAATAGGAAGATGGTCTTAAGAAATTGACCCAGATCCATACAAATGTCTATATCTGATAATGTTACCAACTATCTCATGAGGATTACACATGTGCATGATCAACTTGTATCCATAGTGGAAAAAACATAGGACACAGAGCTCGTGAATGTGGCATTGAACGATCTTCCCAAGTCTTGGGAACCATTTTTCAAAGGATTTTGTGCTTAGGAAAATATCCTAGATTGGCAAAGAATTTGGGATGAATGCATCCAGGAAGAGACTTGGGAGGGGTCTAAGAGAAACAAGTAGGGAGGTATTGTGGAGAACTTGGTTCTTGTCAGTAAGACGAAGAAGGGAAAATGAAATATTTCTAGCACGAAGGGTAACAATGATGGAGGATCATCACATCCAGGGAAGAATAAGGACTTGAGTAAAATCAAGTGATTCTCATGTCATAAGAATGGACATTATGCATATCAGTGTCCAAAGAAGAAGAAGGGTAAAGGTAAGATGAAAAAAACAACATTAGCAGAGACACAACTTTATTTGTTTGAAATGAAGTTTGAGAAGGATTTCTCACTAGTTTCTTTCCTTTCTACCATCACAACTATGAGGAGTGCGTGTTTCCTGGACTATGGTGCATATCGTCATATGATAAAACAATGAGAGATATTTAAAAATTTGACAAAGAGGGACTTAGATGTTCATGTGAAACTTGATGATGGTGTCGAGTAGGTAGTGAAGAGAGAGGGAAAAATTACGTTTCAACTTGATTTAGGAGGTTCATTAGATACCCAAGATGTGATTTACGTACCAGGTTTGAAGAAGAATTTGCTTTCAGTATCAACTATGGAGGATATGGGTTTTTCCATCACTTTTCAGAGAGGGAAATAAATCATATGTTCAAAGAAATCTATCCCAAACAATGAAATGGTCGTTGGGGTTAGAGAGGGAATTTTATACAAGCTACAAGGAAATATTGTTCAAGATTTGGTACATGATAGTGACAACCTATGTGAGTTGTGACACATGAGGTTGGGAAACCTACACTGTAGGGATTTGCCAATTTTGAGGGGGATTATTACATGTCTTCTAGAGTTTAGTATTGAGTAATGGGGAGTGTATAGAGGGCGTGCAATTGAAAATAATTCCAAGGATACTTTTTTGAGAAGCAGGAGTAGGTCCAAGGGGACAATATCATACAACCCTCAGTAGTATGGGGTTATAGAGAGAAATAATTAGTCCATCATCAGTTCTTCCAGGGCTATGATACATGACCAGGAGTTTCCTATATTACTGTTGGAAGAAGCATGTAAAATGATGGTGTATGTGCATAATAAGAGTCCTCACAGGATATTCGGGGAAAAGACTTCAAAGGATGAATTCTCAAGAGTGAAGCCATAGATTGGTCATGAATTTGAGGATGTTTAATTGTCCACTCTACATCCATGTTCACGTGGAAAAGAGGACAAAGCTGGAGCCTTCAGGATAGAAGGGTATATTTGTGGGGTATAGTGAGACCTCAAAGTCTTACATGATATTCATTCCACTGAAATGAAATAAAATTGTGAGTAGATATATTAAGTTCGAGGATAAATTTACATATAGGATATCTAAGGAGTTATCAACAGTGCCAAAGAACAAGGATAAAAAGGCTGCAAAGGATGAGCAATATTCAACGGTTCAAACTTTAGGTGGGGAGGAGGATTTATCCCCTTCCAGTCTTGTTAAGAGACCCAGGTGGATATTACATACATTGAAGGATGGTGGTGAGGGTCCTAGGACTCTGGTCAGAGAGTGCAGACCTTCGAAGAAGTTTACAAACTATATGGCGCTTATGAGTAGCACCATTGATGTCGATACTTTTAGTTTTGAGGAAGCAACACATTAGTAGGTATGGAGGGATGCCATGGTAGAGGAGTACACCTATATTATGAAGAATGATGTTTGGGACATAATGTCGAGACCATAGGGGAAGTCGGTTGTGAGTTCCATGTGGCTCTACAATATCAAGCATGCTGCAGATGGTAGCATCATGAAGTTCAAGGCACAGTTTGTGGTGAGAGGGTTCTCCCAAAAAGAGGGAGTGGACTACGAGGAGACATTTTCTCCAGTCACTAGGTATGCTTCTATTCAAGCTACTATTTCTATTGATTCAATTATGAGGTGGAGGATACATCAAATGGATGTGAACACAAATTTCCTCAATGGGATCATTGAGGAGGAAGTATACATAGAGAAACCTCAGGGATTTGAGGTACATGGGAAGGATTATCACGTGTGTAGGCTTAATAAATCCTTGTGCGGACTCAAATAGGCACCCAGGGCATGGTATTATAGGATTGATGGATACTTGTAGAGTATGGGATTTACCAAGACCGAGGCAGTTCATAACTTGTAATTCATACTTGTTGGAGAGGATCCTCTCATCTTGGTTCTATATGTAGATGATTTGTTTCTCACAGGTGCAGAGGATATTATTGCAAGGAGAAAATCATATTTATCTAGTGAGTTCGAGATGAAGGACATTGAATTAATGAATTATTCTTGGGGTTAGAGGTATGACAGGTATCAAGAGAGATATTCCTTAGACAAGGGAAGTATATAGTAGAGATAGAGGAGATTCAAGATGGAGGTCTATAAACCAATGGCTACGCCTATGGTTACCAATATGAAGAAGGTGTTCACTTCAGACTCAGAGTTGGTGGACCACAGGATATACATGCAACAAACAAGGTCCTTGATGTATTTGGTCAACACCAGGCCAACTATTTGTTTTGTTGTGAACACCTTGAGTCAGTTCTTGGTGGAGATGATTCAGGTGCATTGGATCACAATGAAACATGTGCTCAGGTACTTGAGAGGTACAATGGATTATGGATTGAGGTATCTTGGAGGAGATGGAGTGGATTTGCAGGGATATATAGAATCGGATTGGGCAAGGAGTGCAGTAGATAGAAAGAGCACCTTAGGGTGCTTCTTCATCTTGGGATCAACAATGATTACTTGGTTAAGTAGGAAGTATACTTCTGTAGCACTCAGTTCAGAATGTGAAGAGTATATGACAATGACTATGGCTAGCTGTGAAGCCATTTGGATTCACAAATTGCTTACATGTTTATTTGATAAGGAGTTGGAGCCTATAATGATATACTATGACAATCAGAGTTGTATCAAACTCTCGAATAATCCAATATTCCATGATAGGTCCAAGCATATTGATATCAGATACCACTTCATCCAGGATGGGATCTAGAAGGGAGCAATGAAGGTTCAATATATTTACACAGATGAGTAGGTTGCGTATATTTTAACTAATCTCTAGGAGAAATGGAAGTTTGTGTTTTTCAAAGACAAGCTTGGAGTAGTGCACGATACCTTCCTTGCTAAGAGGGAGTGTTGATGCATGTAGCATCGAATATGTATTTCTGCATATGCTTGGTTTCTAGCATGCGAAAGTCACCCAAAGCCTTCACTTTACTTTAGTTAAAGGAATTATTAAAGTAAATTTATTTTATTAATTAATTGATTTATTTAAGGAAAATGATAAAATAAATTAACATGTAATCTAAATCTTAAGTGAAGCTAGAAGTAATCTCAACTGTCAATCGTTTTTGAGATTATAAATAGATTATAACTCAAGATTATAAAATCAAGACTAGGGTTAAGGAGGAAGACACTTGATACTTGTTTTGAGAGATTCGACATAGAGAGAGTTGGATCATGAAGGACTGTGATTCAAATAGACATTGAATAGGTGGAGAAGGACTTTCATCTAGAGATCATATCATTGAGAAGAGATAAAAGAGGTTTCCACAGGTGGGTTTCAATCAAGCAAAGCCACATGGAAGAGTTGTGTCGTACATAGTTTCTTGTACATCGACGTGGGTGCCATTGGAGATAGGCATGTGTATGAAGGTGTGTAGTAGGGATAGTAGCATACATCTCAAAAAACATGCATATATGGGTGGTACAACAGATCATACTTTGTTAGGTTTGTTTGCAGTTGTATTGCTATTAGTAGGCCATTATCCCTATTATAGCATAATAAATAATTCTCAGCACCGTTTTTTTCCTAGGGGTATCTACCCACAAATATTGGCGTTTATGTGTGCATGATTTGGGTTTCCAGTTTTTGCTTCCGCTAGATTTATTGAATTGAATATTTCAGCAATGTTTTTTTTTTGTGAGCTGCTAATCTGTTTTGTAGTAAGGAAATCACTAGATAAAAAGATACCTAGGTGTTGGAGTAAGAGGTTTTAAACATAGATTGAAAGAATTATAGAGGATATCCGAAAAACTCTAAGGGCATCGCCTTGAATTGTGGAAATTCTTGTTACCCCTCATTTTGTATGAGTCCTACACTTGTGTTTTTTTATTACAACATTGGTTATTTTTATCACACACATCATAGGTTTGCAAGATGACATAGATGGAGCATTAGGTGGAATAGGGATACATGTGCATAGCTTAGAGTATTGTTCTATCGGTGGATTATTATAAAACACTCATCCTAGGGTTGATTATGATATATGGTGGCCCTTCTATTGGTTCTATCGTCATATTGCATACCTTTTATTGATGTGTTATCTTCCTACTAGATATTTTGATGGATTTCATGGGTTCCTTGTCTTGGTTGAGGAGTTCCCTAGATCACATCGACGATTAGTTTTTTGCACATGGATCCATGCCCTTGGCACACTTGATGAGGAGTTTGATTTCATCATAATTCATATATTAAGGTTTCATATACATTATTTGAGGGAACCCTTGTTTTAAGGGGTTGATTTAACAACCATTGTCCTCTTTGCACATATATCTATGCAAATCCACTTTATATGGGATTGGTTAGCATGATTTGATGAGTATCTCACATATTATTTGCACACATGTTGAGGTTTCCTTATGTTTGAGGAGTTTTTATAACAACTAATGGACCATTTCTTGCACACTTATCCATGAAATCCACTTTTAAGAGTTTTCGAGGGGCATCCCTATTTATGAGAATATATCTTTTGACAGATTGCCCAATTTGTTTCTAGATTAGTTCTAGTATATGTAGAATGGCCATAGAGTTTCAAATGGTGGTCATCATATAATTTTTGACAAATATTGAAGGAGTTATGGTGGGTGCAAATCTACTGGATTACAACCCTTGCTTCATTTTAAGTAACTCATTAAGGAATGCCCCACCTGTTGACGGGTGTAAGTGACACACCGTCAACTGGAAGGTCAAATACGGACCGAGGTTGTCTAAGTAACCCAAGCCGCTTGAAATGAAATGACCTGGTGGGTTTAATGGCTCTGTTGGCCAACTAAAGTCCTAATAATAATAAAAGAAATAAAAATAATCTAAAATCTATGATTCTAACAAATGATATATTACTTAATAATTTTTATTAAAAAGAAACGTGAATATACAAATGATTATAAAAAATCTATATACAGTTTACAAGGTTTACTTGAAATATTGCGAAAATGAATGTTTATAATAATGTTTCAAAATAAGATAAAGTAAGAACATATTTTTTTTTTTTTAAATGTTTAAATATTTTAAACTAATAAATACTAAATAAATACAATTGAAACAATGATACGAAAACAATTAAAGCTAATTAATGCAATCATTGTATCATTCATATATGCACAAATCTGAATAAAAGAAAGAAATGCACTTACTAACCTCTCACTAATCAACAATACTAAGCTAAATTCATCTCTCTGTATTTGTATGAGCTCCTCTTAACCTGTGTCAAGTGTAAACCTACGACAAAATAAAGAATAATACTTCCTGAAGAAATTCAAGGAAGCGTTTCATATTCTGGAGCGAGTCTATAATGACATAAAGACAAATAATTATATATCTTGTGACCTTGAAATGTCCAATAACTGAAAATGAAAGAAATTCCAATTCTCAGGAATGGTGTTACCAGCTATCTAGCATCATATGTAAACTCAAAATACTTGAATATATGATCAGTCACATATATAAACTAAACCAAAAGATAATGAACAACATAAAGAAAAGCATGATGTAAAAAATTATATGCAGAATAGTCTAAATCTAATTCAATACAAATAAAGTTTCATATTAAAAAATTATATGAGAAACAATAATAACATTGCACAATCTGCAAAAGCACAAAATCCAAAGAGAAAATTGTTTTCTCATATAGTTTCAACAAAATATGTTCATCATATGGTCTAGGAAGAACTTTTGGGATAATATATTCTTAAAGATTGAAAAACATTAATACATAAATGATAACAATTAACCATGTATTGATAAAAAAGACTAAAGCTAATTTAAATCAATGCATAATCAATTATTCAAAGAATATGAATATATTATAATGAAAATAAAACCATTTTTCTCACAGGACAAAAGTCATTAAGCAACCTGGAATTCCATATTCTTCTTTGAAAATACTCGTCCATTCTCCCGAAGATTCAAACCATCCGTTACTCCATTTGAAAAGAAGAAAAGTTTACAAAATAAATAATATACAAAAGAGAAAGGATAAAAATCTTGCTCTCAATTTCCTCCCTCTCTGGCTCTCAACTTTCTCATATATTTATACAATGAATGAATAGTTGGGTGTCACTAATAATTTCCACCACCTGAAATTTGCTTCGTAAAGAGACAAATATCTCTCAAATCATGCATTTTTTTGGGATTTTTTTTATGAGGAAGCTAAATGGGTCCACTTGGGAGATGGGTTTTCAATCGTTTCTTTAAATTCCTCACAACTTTGCTGCAATCAGTCTCGCAAAATTGTGTCTCTGTTCTTGACGCATTTCCAAATTTTATCTGTTGTTGCTCATAAATTTATTTGCAACAATCCAATATTATTTTTGGATCAATCATCTTGAAC
>JZKD02S1600011.1:26391-50326 GCA_000966675.3 Picea glauca
CCCAGCTCGGGGGTGACCTACTGTTGAGCTGATGAACAGTGTGGTCTAAGGCTGGGAGGTTCATGGAAGGCCTGCACTTGGTTGGTGATTTCTACAACAGATAAAAGATAAGTATTCTAAGTTATGTTTTGATCATGTTCTCATGACTGTGTTATTTTGTACCATGTTTTCCGCTGTGTAAATAAAATACTGTGACTGCTATGGCTTGTGTAATTGTAGCAGCAACTTATGTATTTTACTCTGAGATTTAAGTGTGTTTAATTGATTAAATTCATTTTCTTATAATTCCATGTACAAAATGGTAAACTGAGAGGTGGGGAAACCTGGGTAGTGACAGGGTACACTACATTCTGGACCAACGCAAAGGGGCGAAGTATTTTAGCAAGATCAACTTGAAGTCCATGTATCACCAGTTACCAATCGAACCCTCTGATGTATGGAAGACTACCTTCAAAGCCAAGGAGGGCCTTTTCGAATGGTTGGTCATGCCTTTCAAGTTGATGAATGCTCCCACAACCTTCATGAGGCTGATGGACGACATCTTGCAGCCATTCACCAACTCATTTGTAGTAGTGTACTTGGATGACATCCTGATCTTCATCCATACTTGGTAAGAGCACCTCCACCACATCCGACAGGTCCTCCAAACACTGCGGAAACACAAGTTGTGTACAAAATTGGAGAAGTGCACTTTTGGCATGAGTCGGGTTCATTATCTGGGATACATTATTGATGAGCGTGGGGTGCATGTGTATCCAACCAAGATCCAAGTCATCCGGGATTGGCCAGCCCCGACCACTCTAACATAGCTTCATCGCTTTCTGGGTCTTGCTAATTTCTACCACAGGTTCGTGTTGATATTCTCTCATATCACTTGGCCCTTGAGTCAAGTCACCAAGGGAGGAGCGAAAGAAAAATTATTTTGGTCAGAATCTCAACAGAAGGTGTTCATAGAATTGAAACATCGCCTCTGTTGTGCCCCAATGCTCACATTACCAAACTTGCAACAACCATTTGAGATCAATATAGATGCCTTTGACTATGCTATTGGGGGGGTTCTTACTCAACAGGGACATCCAATGGTATATCATAGTGCGACATTGTCCAAAAGTATCCTACTTATGACAAAGAAATGTATTCCATTGTGCAAGCTTGCTGAAAATGGAAGCATTAAATTTTGGGGAAGGAAATGATCATCCACATAGACCACCAACCCCTGCAGTTCATACAGACACAAGGGAAGTTGCAGAACGATCTCCATCAGAAGTGGTCCACATATCTGCAACAATTTCATTTGAACATCAAGTACAAGAAGGGTAGGACCAATAATGTTGCATACTGCCTCATCCGACCACCAATTGTGGCGATAACCACTGTACTCAACTCTTGTGGGAACGAGACTTCTTATTGGTTGCTTCTCTACAAGAGCGATCCAGATTTCTCCCACACATAAAAGTCACTCTTGCGGGGTAACTGAGTTCCAAATTTTCACCTCCAGGATGCACTATGATGTCACGTGGGACACCTTTGTGTTCCTTCGAGCGAGCATGCCAAGATGATTTGGGAAGCGCACTATAGTCAGGTCGTTGGACATTTTTGGGTCGAGAAAACAATGGCAATACTGCATAAGTATTTCTATTGGCCAAACCTTGACAGGATGTCGGGAAGTACATCAGATCTTGCACTTCCTGCGCCATTGCCAAACCGACCATTAAGAAGCAAGGCCTCTATACTCCATTGCCTACCTCCAATTGACCTTGGGAATCCATCTCCATGGATTACATGTCGGGCCTTCCTTCTAATAAGCATGGAAACGACTGTGTTTTCTTGGTCGTCGAAAGATTCTCGAAGATGGCCATTATAGCGGCCTACACGAAGAATATCGCAACAGAAGTCACTGCTAAACTCTTCTTTGAACGAATGTAGGTACACATTGGGATCCCACAACCTATCATCTCAGATCGAGATAGTAGGTTCCTCAATACATTTTGGTCTAGCCTTCTAGTCAATGCTGGACACCAAGCTCACCATGTCCACAACTTTCCATCCCCAAATTGGTGGCCAGATAGAGGTCGTCAACAGTATGATCATGCACATTTTGCACATGTACAACTCAAAGCATCTAAGAACATGAGATGACATCCTCCCCTATGTACAACATAGCTATAACCGAGCCCTCCACAACTCAACCGACCACAACCCCTTTCAGGTGGGCTTGGGATTCCATTCACTATGTCCCATTGACGTAGCCATACCATTTACAACTACTCAGGATAATTCGGCTCATGTCCAGTCTGAGGTTGCCAAGGCAAAAAAATTCATTGAGCGCATTCATCACATTTTCCAACAGGTTCATGACATATTGGACAGAGCCAATGCTAAGTACAAGCAACGACATGATCAACATTAGGTGCAACACAACTTCCAAGTGGGCGACAAAGTGTGGCTACATTTGCAAAAGGAGCGCCTCGTTGGACCCCACCGCAAGATTTGCCCGCTCCGATATGGGCCATACATCATTACCAAGGCTATAAGGGACAATTCCTTCGAGCTCAGTATCCCACCATTCCTTGCTCTACAACTAGTGTTCAATGTGGACCACCTTCGACCTTACTTTCCACCTCTATTGGACAGATCCAACATGATAGAACAACTCACACCAACAAAGTTAAATCCAGACTGCATGGAACAAGCCACAACTGATCGGATTATGGACACATAGATCAATAACACCCACCAACAAAGGATCCAGCTATATCAAGTTGTCAAAGTAGGCCAACTCCTTCACCATGACAAGTGGCTCACCAGGGACCAAGTTCAGAAGAAGTTTCCTCATCTCATGGAGGAACTCAACGCAATGGGGACCATTGCTTCCTAAGGGGGGAGGAACGATCCAGGTGGATATTGGTGGCCACCCACCTATTCCACTTGGACCCCCACCATTGTTTCTTTCGATTTTTTAGTTTCCTTATTTGTAGAACAATTTACTATTTTTGGCAGTTTTTCGGGTCCTGAACTTCCAGAGCCATTTTGAGGCCCTAAACGATGTTTTTTGGGCATGGTCCGGTCGACGAATATGTGTTCAATCCAAACTATAATATTTTCTATTAATAGTTGTATTCATCAGATAGATCTTTCTAACGATGTATCATATGCGTCAAACGGAGATAGTATGCCAAAGTTACAACCCCGGGAAATCGATGTGCCAATTTACCCCGACAGGGCCCATATTCTGGAGTTTCATCTTCTAGGGTTATGTTTGTAGATTTTTAGGGTTTCCATTGTTTCTCAATAACATATAGGCCTTCGAGCCTCATTGTAACATAGATTTCAGAGGCCTGTAGCCGCCACATCTCTTCTCATAGATAAGCTACCAACGCCCTAGCTAGTTTATTTTTGTTCTGTCTATAAACAAATTTCAGTTCTTTGATATTAATGAAATGAAGTGTTATTTCCGCTACATCTTTGCATTCATGGTTGTTTGTGTATTCTTTTATGTTCCTGCATAAATTTGGATTAATGTTATCAAAGCAGTCTTCTCTTTCTCGATCCTTCTTTGCATGTCCCCAACGAGGTCGAGGTATAAGGAGTTAGGGCTCGATCTGGTTGAACCTTTGCAAGATCATCCTCGTAAACCCCGACGACCGCCCATGGGGTATGAAAAGAAAGACAATGGAGTAGGAGATACTATCAAAATATTTCTCGAGGAGGCCCTTGGAAAACAAAGGAATGCGATGATGGATAACTTCGCCCAGATCCTTCAACGATTTCCCACTGGCGGCGCATCTGCATCCAACAACCACTCTATAGGCGCAATCGCTTTTAAGGTACAAGTAAACTTTGACATTCCCATATTTGATGGCCAAATAGATGCAGACATCGTAGATATATGGTTGAATCTATTAGAAGTATATTTCTCGGTTCATGACTTTTCCGATCGGGAGAAGATTATTTTTTCACTACTCAAAGTCGGCCCCCATGTCAAGGATTGGTGGGAAACCTACTGTGAGAAAAAGGACGAGGAGAAACCCTCTTTTTTCTCGGACATACCCACTTGGAATTATTTCCGAGACGCCATTAAGGAACGATATTATCCCGTGGGGATCTATGAGGACAAGTACATACAATGGACTACACTGCGGAAACAAAGGGATCAATATGTGCATGAGCTGATGAATTTTTTCCATACCCCATGCACAAAGTTGGGTATCAAAGATTCAGAGAAACATTTGTTGTTGAAGTAACGCATTTGTCTACACAGATACATTCAGGAGGAAATGGAGTTGCTCGACATCTCTTTGCTTGGTACGACATACCGATATGTTGCCAAGATTGAGCATAAATTCAAACAAAAGAAGCGAGAATCTGGATTTGCAAATCAAAAGCAAGCAAAATGTAACATCCCCATCCACAAACAATCTGGGAAATGCCACCATTACTCTGATACATTACTTAACATCTGATACCAAATTGTAGCATCCACGACCATCCACAGGCTGAGTAACTCTACGACATGAAAATACATACATACATAGATATATCTAACATGCATTTTAATCGAAATAAAAAACATAACACAGAGTTATTTCTACCATACAGATTCAAATGTAATAGACAATAATTCATATACGCAACAAAATACATGATAACATTTAAGCATCAAAAAACATGCATAAAATAGACAATTAAGCACATAAATGATACTTATCTTTTAGATGGGGTAAATCCACCATCTACGTGCAGACCTTCCATGAACATCCCAGCCTTAGGCCACGATGCTCATCATTCTCAACATTGGGTCACTCTCAAGCTAGGACTAAGCTCCACCCAGGGCAAGGGAACCCTAGACTAGGCTGAGGTTACAGGAAAATTGCGCAATGCAACCAGAAGGATTCTCTCCAGGATCCTTCTTACGCCCACTACTCATAGACTCTCATTCCCCACACGTCTGTTCCACCCGGGAGTATACACCTTCACTGTCACATACTCCATCGGTTGCTTCGCCTCCCTCTCATGGTCTCGGCAACATGCCAGATCATGAATTCTCAGATCTTGGTAGCTGGTGCTGGACTCTCTCTAGGAGAAAACCACTTCCCAACAAACTCTCTCTCCAAGAGCCTTCTTATGCCCATTACTCACGGACTCTCATTCCCCACATTCCTATTCCACCCGGGAGTATACATCTTCACTGTCACACATTCCATCGACTGCTTCACCTCCCTCTCAGGGTCTCGACAACAAGCCGGATCAGGAATTCTCAAAGCTCCGTAGCTGGTGGTGGACTCTCTCTAGGATAAAACCACTTCCCAACAAACTCTCTCACCTAGAGAGAGCTTCTCACAGGCTTGAGAACCTGCCTCCTCAACCACGGGCCTGATAACCCGCTTCTTCAACCAGTTTAAACTAAATTCCCGCAAGGTAAGGATAACAACAGAAAAAACAACACTCGGTTAACTCATGGGTGACAACAACAACAGGAAATTGGGTATAGACATCCAAAAATGACAACAATCCACACTAATACACAACATGGCTCAGGAATTTACAGGGTGATCGGACTTCATGGGGGACACGACTCAGTCCATGGGTTTCAGGGTGCGTGACAAGGAATCAACGCAGAGGTTGATCATGAAGGTTTTGGGTTTAGACTCTAGATGGAAGAATGGAGGGAGAATTCAGGAGGAGGATGGAAGATTGACCCGTGAACCCCCAACATAGCTGACACTTCATCCTTTAACTTCATGCACCCAGGTCGACTCTTGTCTTCTTGGAGATGCATGCATTCCCTTTTGCACACATTCCTTTTCAAAGAACTTAGGACAACACTTAGTCAATTGTCCACCTTAGCCTTTAGGAAATAATAATAAGTTATTATCCTCTTTAGAGGTAAGCCCCCTAGCCTAGCCCCTATGCCCACACACTTAGCCTCCTCCCTTACCCAACCTTGTGGAAGATTAGTCCCCCATCACTCTTTATTCATGGTTGGTCTGCACGCAATGATGTTTATATTTTATTAATGATCTTCATAGTTACATATACAAAATCAAGCTCCTGGCCTTTAATACTTAGCCTCTTTGGCCTAATAAACACATAAGCCCACCATCTTATCAACACTCAGCTCACCAACCTAAAAAACATGTTTACAATTTATAAGTACAACTGGGGCTTGTCCTTGGGGATATTACAATCCCCTCCCCTTATTTTTGCAATGTCCTCAGTGAAACTCTTTACACAACATCAACAAGATTTCCAAAATCTTCAAAAAGATGCGGGTATTTTGCCCACATAACATCCTCATGCTCCCATGTTGCGTCCTCAGGACTGTACCAGGTCCACTGGACCTTTACAAGCCCTATGGCTCAATTCCCGAACTGTTTTCTCTTTTGGTCCAATATGCACACATGATGCACTTGAAAGACACCTTCTTGCTCCACCTGAATCACATTCCAATCAATAACATGATTAGCATCGAGTATATATTTCTTAAGCAATGAAACATGAAACAGATTATGTACAGTCATGGATGCAAGTAATGCAAGCATATATGCAACTGGTCCGATCATCTCTAGGATTTCAAATGGCCCACAAAATCCGGTTGCTAACTTCGAACAGTTTCTCGGCTTCAAGGAACTTTTGTTGGTTTTCACTTTCAAGAAAACATGATCACCCACTTTAAACTCTTGGTGGGTTTTGTTCTTATCAGCATAACTATTCTTCCTATCTTGGGCAACCTTCAAATTCTGCTTAATCTTTAGCATTTTCTTTGCCATTTTCTTGAGAAACTATGGCCCAACTATTGCTCTATCAGCTAGGTTATCCCAACTTATTGGAGTGTTGCACTTTCTGCCATAAAGTGCTTCAAATGGGCTCATCTTCAATGATGCTTGATACCCATTGTTGTAGGTGAATTCTACCAAGTGTAGGTAGTCTTCCCATTTAGATGGTTTGTCCATCACATACATCCTTAGTATGTCTTGTATTACTCGATTCACCCACTCTGTCTACCCATTAGACTCAAGATGATAGGCTGTGTTGAAGTTCAAATTTGTTCCAAACCCCTTGAATAACCCTTTCCAGAATTTAGAGGTGAAATTCGGGTCTCTGTCAGACACAATTTTCTTGGGGATTCCATGCAATCGTTCTATTTCCCTCATAAAGATATTGGCAACATTAGCTGCCTTGTGATTAGTCTTCAATGGAATAAAATGGGCAGCTTTCGTAAGCTT
Source organism: Picea glauca (assembly GCA_000966675.3). NCBI lineage: Eukaryota > Viridiplantae > Streptophyta > Pinopsida > Pinales > Pinaceae > Picea > Picea glauca. The sequence goes on from JZKD02S1600011.1 coordinate 33,618, forward strand.
GTCCACCACCACCATGATTGAATCATGTTTCTTGCCTGTTCTGGGAAAATCTGTGATGAAATCCATTGTCACCACTTCCCACTTCCACTCAGGAATGGGAAAATGTTGTAGCAACCCTGCAAGGTGTCTGTTCTCATCTTTAACCTTCTGACACTCCATACATCTGGTTATGTATTCAAAAATTTCCTTTTTCATACCTGGCCAAAAGTAATGGCTCTTTACTGTTTCCACAATTTTCTTATATCCAGGGTGCCCAACATAAGGCACATTATGCATTTCTTTCAAAATCATAAGTTTCAATTCTTGGACATTAGGTACATAAGCTTTGTTTTTGTACAGGAGTGTTCCATCAACTCCCAACTTATAATCTTCCATTTTTTGTGGCATCTCACCTTGTTGTAGCTTTGCTACCAACTCCATGTACTACAAATTTGCATTTGCATCTTCCAAAATTCTACCCTTAATATCAGTTTGGTACATGCTAATGGTTGTAGCATGTAATTCATGCACTCTCCTACTGTGTGCATCAACCACTTTTTCTTCTTTTCCTTTGATATATTTGATATCAAAGTCATACTCACAAAGGAATTCTAACCACCTACTCTACCTAGCATTCAAGGTTGGTTGATCAAACAAATACTTCAGACCATTATGGTTTGTCCTGAGTTCAAAATTCTTTCCCATGAGGTAATGCCTCCATTTCTTTAGAGCGTGCACTACGGATGCCAACTCCAAATCATGAGTTGCATAGTTCTTTTCATTCTCTTTCAATTTCCTGGACTCATAGCATATTACAAATCCATTCTGGCTGAGGAATTCTCCCAGTCCTTCTTTGTATGCATCTGTGCAAACTTTGAAATCCACATTTGGATCTGCAATCCTCAGGATTGGAGCACTGGTTAACAACTGCTTCAATCGTTGGAAGATTCTCTCACATTCTTTTGTCCATTGAAACTTATTCTCCTTCATCTGCAAGGAAGTGATAGGGTGAGCTATCCTTGAGAAACCTACAATGAACCTTCTATAATAGCCAGCTAGACCCATAAAGGATCTAACTTCCGACACATTCTTTGGCGCTGACCATTCTCTGATGGCCTCAATATTCTCAGGATCCATGGCTATCCCATCCTCTTAAATAATATGCCCCAAGTAAGGGATCTTCTTTTGATAAAACACGAACTTTCTCAACTTGGCATACAGTTGGTGTTTTCTTAGCACTTGCAGCACCATCCTCAGATGTTGTTCATGCTCTTCCTCTGACTTGGAATACACCAGGATGTCATCCAAAAATACTATGACAAACTTTTCTAGATATTCCCTGAATACTCCATTCATTAAACACATGAAAACATCGAGTGCATTCGAAAACCCAAATGGCACCATTGTGAATTCATAATGACCATACCTTGTTCTGAAGGCGGTCTTACTGATGTCTTCATCCTTTATTCTTACCTGGTGATATCCTGACCTGAGATCAATTTTTGAAAATATCCTAGCATCCTTCAACTGATCAAAGAGGTCATCGATCCTTGATAGAGGATACTTGTTCTTTACAGTCACCTTGTTCAACTGTCTGAAATCGATGCACAATCTCAATGTTCCATCCTTCTTCTTCACGAATATAACCAGGGCTCCCCAAGGTGACACACTTGGGCGTATATACCCTTGATTCAAAATATCTTCAAGCTGCAATCACAGTTATTTCAGCTCTGGCGTACTCATCATGTAAGGATTTTTTGACACTGGAGCTGCTCCAGGCATCAGGTTAACATAGAAGTCAATGTCTCTCTTCGAGAGTAGTCCTGGTACCTCCTGGAATACATCCTCAAAATATTTTAATACTGCATGGTCTTCAATCTTTGAGACCTCATCCTTATATGCTCCCTCCACATGGGCTGCAAATAATTGACAGCCTTTTCTATATCACTTATTCAACTGCATTGCTGAGATTTCTCTAATAGCCATCACTCTAGGAATTCCTTGGAATACTTTTCCATTTCCTTCCTCATCCAAACAAGTGAATGCCTTGTTACGACAGTCCAAGATGGCATGGTACTGGTCTAACCAGTCCATACCAATTAGGAAATCATAAGAAACTAAAGGTAATAAATTCAGGTATTCCTTAGTACTTAGTCCATTCATGTCCACTAGACATGATTTAACCAATTCTGTAACCTTTCTCTTGGTTCTCGTAGCCAACTGCACTAACCAAGATTTTCCATGTTTTCTTTTCGACAATTGCAAACTTTCCACCACTCTAGGATCTATATAACTATGGCTAGGCCCTTAATCAATTAAAATAGTAAAGGCATGGTTGTTGATCATACCTTCCACTTCAATCATGTGCGACTGATATTCTTATTTCTTGTTGTCGAGGGCTACGTAGATTCTTGGTATTCTACTACCCATGTCCTCCACTATTTCAGCTTGCTGAACATTATGGAAAGCTCTCACTTTGCCATTGTTTTGGGGACAATCTATGTACTTGTGGTTCCCCTGACAACCCCAACATTGAATGGGCGTCTGCCTTGGAATTTGTCCCCCTACGTCAGCCATTCCCGACTCTCTAAACAATGTCTTTCCTTGAGGATTGTTTCTGAAAAAAGGAGGTTTGCTTCCCTTCTGCCTCTGCTCTTTCTTGAACTTCTTCTGGTCATCCCAAGCCTTCTGAAAAGTAGGATTTTCTCTTTGTTGTTCACATAAGCATTTATCTCTTCTTATAGTTTCTTCCATAGTCTTAGGGTCATCATACTGAATCTTTTCCCCAATGGAAGGTGGTATTCCACTTAGATACATTTGAATCTTGACAGTCTCATCCTTGATGAAGGGAACATATTTCAACAACTCCAAGAACCTTTGTTTGTATTCATCAGTGGTCATGCTACCCAAATTGAGTTCAAAGAACTCTTTCATCTTTCTGTCATAGTATATTTTAGTCAAGTATTTCTTTTCGAAATACCTCTTGAATTATTTCCAGGTAATATCCTTCTCTTTAATGTGATACACATGGACCAGTTGATCCCACCACATGGATCATTTTCCCTTTAGTTGATATATTGCAATTCTTCCTTCGGCATGAGAGGAATAATTCTATAGTTGGAAATATTTCATCATGCCAAGCAACCATGTCTCGACATATTCCTTCTTCTTGTGCTCTCCATCAAACGTAGAAGGCTTGTTCTTGTTCATTTCGCCCTTCATCTCATTCACTCCAGATCTCCTGTGATTTTTGGTAGGAGATGGGCTTGAAATACTGTGTGCCTCCTTATTGGACTACTTCATGGAGTGGAAATGATGCCTTCTAACACTTATTGATCTTATTTTCTTCTCAGGGGTCTTTCGACTCCCTGATTTGCTTGATTCGCTCTCCTTATCAAACTTATTTTCGATTCTCTCCAAACTCTTCATCAACTTTCAGTTGAATTCTCCCTATTGTTCCTTAGCTTTCATGAGCTTCCTGTTATCTTCTTGGTTAGTCTGGTCATATTTCTGCAATCAATCAATTATTTTCATCATATGCCCTTCCTTATATATCTCTTCTCCATGTCCATTGGAGTTAGATCCTTCAACTCCAAAATGGGCATCCATTCATTTTGCTTCATTCTCTGAACTGGAAGTAGTCTGTGCCTCTTTCATTTCTCTGCACTCAATTTCAACTCTATTTGATTCTAGAACTCGTTAAACTTCTGTAAACACAACGTGTAGACAACCGGGATTTGTCAGGCCATCATTCCTTAACAATTCCCACAACATTCATAAGCCAATAAAATTTAAGAAAAACGTTCAGATTTCATTTTCTTTCTGAGCTTTTCTCTGCTCTGCAATAATTTTCGGGCACTAGCCCCTTCCTCTCAATCCCCAACCCATGTGATCACGGGCTGTGACCAAGCGCTAGATCATTAGGTGCTTACTCGGGCCTTCGGGCCTTATGAAGATTCCAAAGCACCTCACAACAATCCCTCGGAATTCCAGATTACCAGACTTGCGAAGTAGGGTGGATCAACAGTCCATGACTACCCAACATCCACTGGATGACACCCACTATGGAACTTCAAGCATGTGAGCTTCAAGACTTTGGAGCTTTGGAGCTTCGGAGGATTTCATATCCGCAGACACCCAACGCCCCGAACCGTTAATTTCCGAACACTTCCATGTCACCATTGGTGACGTTATTACGTCACATCACTTAACGTTTTCCAATTATGGGGTCATGCAACGGTGGTTTGGAGTAACCCTCCTTTCATCCCGCAATTCTTCTGACGCTGACACGTAACCCCTTGGTGAAACCGCGGTTTGGATTGCAAGACCACCTTGGATAATTAACTTCTGTGTAACTTGGGTCCCCACAATGCCTCTTGGTCGTCGATATTGACGTATCGTGATCAACGCCAACGTGGGTCCGCTGACCTTCAACTATTTTATTCAACCTTAGGGCCCACATAGTACAACTATAAACATTTTGGGTGGGGGCACGTGGCAGGTATAAGAAAGGTCCACGTCACTTTTAGGTGACGTCATCATGAATCACCACTTCGGCTCTTTGAGAGTTTCAAATCCTCTATGCTCTCCTTTTCTTTCCTAGACATGGATCTAATGGTCTAGACTCCTTCTAACAACATATCTGACGACTGTTGTTTCTCCTCCTCCTGAGCTTCGTTTCTAGAACCCCTTTATCCTTAGAGGGTTGCTTCGACACTTAGTTGACCTTCGGATCTGTGCACTCCTTGCAACAGATCTTTGCGTCCCTTAACAAGAAAACTCAATCTATTTCTCCCAATATTTTTGAGTCAAAGAATCTGTCGATGTACTCCTTGTACCTAGGGACACACTGAACCTCGAATTTTGTCCCTTTCGACAACAATTCACTCTAAAATATTTGTCTTGTTAACCACTAACATGGCCCATCCAGGATTAGTGTCGAAACCATGGCTATGATACCATATTGTAACATCCCCAACCACCAATAGGCCGGGCAAATCTACCACTACTAGGATACATTACTTAACATCTAATACCAAATTATAACATCCACAACCATCCACAGGCCAAGTAACGCTACCACACGGAAATACATACATACATAGATATATCTAACATGCATTTTAATCGAAATAAAACACATAACACAGAGTTACTTCTACCATATAAATTCAAATGTAATAGACAGTGATTCATATATGCAACATAATACATGATAACATTCAAGCATCACAAAACATGTATAAAATACATAATTAAGCACATAAATGATACTTATCTTTTAGTTGGATTAAATCCACCAACTATGTGCACACCTTCCACGAACCTCCCAGCCTTAGACCATGCTTCTCATCACGCTCAACAGTAGGTCACCCTCGAGTTGGGACTAAGCTCCACCCAGGGAAAGGGAATCCTAGACTAGGCTGAGGTTACAGGAAAACTACACATTGCAACCAGAAGGATTCTCTCCAGGAGCCTTCTTACGCCCACTACTCATGGACTCTCATTCCCCACATGCATGTTCCACCTGGGAGTATACACCTTCACTGTCACACAGTCCATCGGCTGCTTCACCTCCCTCTCAGGGTCTTGGCAACATGCCAGATCAAGAATTCTCATACCTCCGTAGCTGGTGCTGGACTCTCTCTGGGAGAAAACCACTTCCCAACAAACTCTCTCTCCAAGAGCCATATTACGCCCACTACTCACGGAATCTCATTCCCCACATGCTTGTTCCACCTAGGAGTATACACCTTCACTGTCACATAGTCCATCGACTACTTCACCTCCGTCTCAAGGTCTCGATAATAGGCCAGATCAGGAATTCTCAAAGCTCCGTAGCTGGTGCTAGACTCTCTGTAGGAGAAAACCACTTCCCAACAAACTCTCTCACCTGGAGAGAGCTTCTCACGGGCTTGACAACCTGCCTCTTCAACCCCAGGCCTGATAACAGTCCACATTAAGACACAACATGGCTTAGGCATTTACAGGGTGCTCGCACTTCACAGGAGACACGGCTCATTCCATGGGTTTTAGGGTGTGTGACAAGGAATCAATGCATAGGTCGATCATGGAGGTTTCGAGTTTAGACTCCGTATTGAAGAATGGAGAGAAAACTTAGGCAGAGGATGGAAGAATGACCCACGAACCCCCAACACAGATGATGCTTCATATTTTAACGACATGTGCCCAGGTCGACACTTGTCTTCCTGGATCTTCATGCATTCCCTTTTGTGCATGTTCCTTTTCAAAGAACTTAGGAAAGCACTTGGTCAATTTTCCACCTTAGCCTTTAGGAAATAATAATAAGTTATTATTCCCTTTAGAGGTAAGCCACCTAGCTTACCCCCTAGGCCCACACACTTAGTCTCCTCCCTTACCCAACCTTGTGGAAGCTTAGTCCCCCATCACTCTTTCTTCGTGGTTTATATTTTATTAATGATCTGCGTAGTTACATATACAAAATTAGGCTCCTGGCCTTTAATAGTTAGGCTCTCTGGTCTAATAAACACATAAGACCACCAGCTTATCAACACTCGGTTCACCAACCTACAAAACATGTTTACAATTTATAAATACAATTGGGGCTCGTCCTTGGGGATAATACATGAAAGGTTTCCCCAAACCACAAAACAAAGGACAAATTCAAGGCATGGTAGATCAAGACAACCTGTCAAAGCTGCAAGCAAATAACAACACCACGAAGTCGAAGAAGGACATGGGAAAGTGGTGTGAGTTCCATAATATCTCCACTCACAACACAAGTGAGTGTCGGGCCAAATAGTCACCGGTGGCTGAGATGAAGGCTTTTGAATCAGATGCATGCCCCAACACTGAAATAGAACCTGAGAAGGGGAATGACAGAGGGAAGAAGATTATCGATGTGGAGCCCACTGCCACTGTTTCCACCACGAAGATCCAAAACTAAGAACCGGAAGATCCATAGGAGGAGGAGCATCTCTTCCACAACCAGATGTAGGTAAAGGGTTCCCCGCTACAGTTCATTGTCAACAATGGGAGCCAAAATAACCTCATTTCAGTAGAGGTCATGAAGTAGTTGGGAATGCCTAACACAACACACCCACAACCGTACACCATCATGTGGCTTCACCAAGTATGAGATCTTTGCATTAGCCAGCAGTGCCCCCTTCCCTACAACATCAATCCCTTCACCGATCAGGTATTATGTGACATTGCTCCTCTTGATGTTTGTGATGTATTATTAGGCCAACCATACTTGTGGAAGCGACATGTTGTGTATGAGTCCCGACCTCGCGCTGTTATTATTACCTTGAGAAATAAGTTGTATAGGATACTAGAGGTACCACCACCTTTCGCTATCTCTTTGGTTACTGCAAAACAATGCAGTAAGCTCATTTCCAAAACTCAGAATTTTTTTTCCTGATGATCCACCCTCAGTGAAAGAAGAAAACTGTGGCCATGACCTCCAGACAGGGCTCCTCCACATGACAATAACAAATGGACAAGGTCATGGAGTAGTATAGAGACATCTTCACCTCACCCAAAGGGGTGCCTCTGCACTATCAGGTCAAGCACCCAATTGATCTAACCCCAGATGCATCATTTCCCAATGGACCGATCTATCGATGCTATGTTCTGGAGAATGATGAAATCAAGAGGCAGATTCAGGAGCTGCTGCAGAAAGGTCACATACAGCTAAGTTCGTCGCTCTGTGGGAGCCCGATCATGTTGGTGCAGAAGAAGGATGGGACCTGGAGAATCTGTATTGACTATCGGGCGTTGAAAAAGATCATTGTCCAGAACAGGTACTTGATCCCATGGATTGATTACCTTCTGGACCAACTCAAAAGGGAAAACTATTTCAGCAAGATCGACTTGAAGTCCGAGTATCACCAAGTACCAATCGAACCGCCCGATGTATGGAAGACTACCTTCAAAGCCAAGGAGGGCCTTTTCGAATGGTTGGTCATGCCTTTCGGGTTGAAAAATGCTCCCTCAACCTTCATGAGGATGATGGAAAATATCTTGCGGCCATTCACCAACTCATTTGTAGTAGTGTACTTGGATGACATCCTAATCTTTATCTAGACTTGGGAAGAGCACCTCCACCACATCCGACAAGTCCTCCAAACACTGCGGAAACACAAGTTGTGTGCCAATTTGGAGAAGTGTAATTTTGGCATGACCTAGGTTCAATATCTGGGATACATTATTCATGAGTGTGGGGTGCATGTGGATCCAACCAAGATCCAAGTCATCTAGGATTGACCAGCCCTGACCACTCCAATAGATCTTCGCAATTTTCTAGGTCATGCTAATTTTTACTGCAGGTTCATGTTGGGATTCTCTCATATCACTTGGCCCTTGAGTCAAGTCACCAAGGGAGGAGAGAAAGAAAAATTATTTTGGTCGGAATCTCAACAGAAGGAATTCGTAGAATTGAAACATCGCCTCTTTTATGCCCCAATGCTCACATTACCATACTTGGAACAACCATTTGAGATTGAGACAGATGCCTATGACTATGCTATTGGGGCGTTTCTTACTCAACAGGGACATACAGTGGCATATCGCAGTGCGACACTGCCCGACACAGTCTGAAAGTATCCCACTTATGACAAAGAAATTTATTCCATTTTGCAGTCTTACCGATAATGGAAGCATTACATTTTGGGGAAGGAAATGATCATCCACATAGACCACCGACCCCTATAGTTCATACAGACACAAGAGAAGTTTCAAAATGATCTCCATCAGAAGTGGTCCACATATCTAAAACAGTTTCATTTGAACATCAAGTACAAGAAGGGAAACACTAATAATGTTGTAGACTGCCTCAGTCGACTACCGATCGCGGCGATAACCACCGTGCTCAACTCTTGTGGGAACGAGACTTCTGATTGGCCACTTCTCTACAAGAGTGATCCAGATTTCGGCCACACATACAAGACACTCTTGGAGGGTAGCCGAGTTCCAAAATTTCACCTCCAGGATGCACTACTATGTCACCTGGGACACCTTTGTGTTCCTTCGAGCGAGTGTGCCAAGATGATTTGGGAAGCACACTATAGTCGAGTCGATGGAAATTTCGGGGTCTAGAAAACAATGGCAGTATTGCAAAAGTATTTATATTGGCCAAACCTTCAACAGGATGTCGGGAAGTACATCAGATCCTGCACTTCCTGCACCATTGCCAAACCGACCATCAATAAGCATTGCCTCTATACTCCTCTGCCTACCCCTAGTCGGCCTTGGGAATCCATATCCATGGATTACATGTCGGGCCTTCCTTCTACTAAGCATGGAAACGACTGTGTTTTCGTGGGTGTCGACAGAGTCTCGAAGATGGCCATTATGGCGGTTTGCAAGAACAATATCACACCAGAAGCCATTGCTAAAATCTTCTTTGAATGAGTGTGGGTACACTTTGGGATCCCATAGTTTATCATCTTAGATCAGGATAGGAAGTTTCTCAGTACATTTTTTCCAGCCTCTAGTCAATGTTGGACACCAAGCTCAACAATTCCACAGCTTTCCATCCCTAAACTAATGGCCAGACAAAGGTTGTCCACAGGATGATTGTGCACATTTTGCACATGTACAACTCAAAGATTCCATGCACATGGGATGAGACCCTCCCCTATGTACACCATAGCTATAACTGGTCCCTCCAAAGATCAACCAACCATATCCCCTTTTAGGTGGGCTTGGGATTCCAGAGACTATGTGGCATTGACGTAGCCATACCATTTGCAGCTACTCAGACTAATTCGGCTCATGTCCAGTCTGGAGTTGGAAGGAAAACAAATTGATTGAGCGCATTCATCACATTCACCAATAGGTTCATGACATATTGGATAGAGCCAATGCTAAGTACAAGCATCGACATGATCAACATTGGGTGCAACACAACTTCTAGGTGGGTGACAAAGTGTGGCTACATTTGCAGAAGGAGCGCCTCGCTGGACCCCACCACAAGATTCACCCACTCTGATATGGGCCATACACCATCACCAAGGCTGTAGGGGACAATGCCTTTGAGCTCAATATCCCACCATTCCTTGGTATTCACCCAGTTTTCAATGTGGACCGCCTTTGGCCTTACTATCCACCTCTACTGGACACATCTGACATGGAAAAACAACTCACACCAACATATTTAAACCCAGACTGCATGGAACAAGCCACAACTAATCGGATTATGGACACAAAGATCAATAACACCCGCCAGCAGAGGATACAACTATATCGAGTTGTCAAAGAAGGCCAACGCCTTCACCAAGGCAAGTGGCTCACCAGGGACCAAGTTCAGAAGAAGTTTCCTCATCTCATGAAGGAACTCAATGCAATGGGGACCATTGATTCCTAAGGAGGGAGGAACAATCCAGGTGGATATTGGTGGCCAATCGCCTATTCCACTTGGACCCCCACTATTGTTTCTTTCAGTTTTTTAGTTTCCTTAATTGTAGCATAATTTACTATTTTTGGCAGTTTTTCGGGTATTGAAATTGATGTACCAATTTATCCCGACGGGGCCCATATTCTGGTGTTTCATCTCCTTGGGTTAGGTTTGTGGATGTTTAGGGTTTCCATTGTTTCTCAATAATATATAGGCCTTTGAGACTCATTGTAACATAGAGTTCAGAGGTTGGTAGCCGCCACATCGCATCTCAGAGATAAGGTACCAGCGCCCTATCTAGTTTATTTCTATTTTGTCTGTAAACAAATTTCAATTCTTTGATGTTAATGAAATGAAGTTTGTTTTCGCTGCATCTTTGAATTCATGGTTATTTGTGTATTTTGTTGTGTTCTTGCATAAATTCGGATCAGTGGTATCAGAGCGGCCTGCGCTTTCTCAATCCTTCTTTGCATGTCCCTAACGAGGTCGGGGTATAAGGAGTTAGGGCTTGATCTGGTTGAGCCTTTGCAATATCAACCTCGCAAACACCAACGGTCGCCCATGGGGGATGAAAATAAAGACGAGGGAGAAGTACATCCTATCAAAATATTTCTCAAGGAGGCCCTTGAAAAACAAAGGAACACGATGATGGATAACTTCGCCCAAATCCTTCAACGATTGCCCACTGGTGATGCATCTACATCCATTAGCCACTCTAGAGGCACAACTCCTTTTAAGGTACAAGTAAACTTTGACATTCCCATATTTGATGGCCAAATAGATGTAGACGTCATAGATATATGGTTGAATCTATTAGTGGATATTTCTCGGTTCATGACTTTTTCGACCGAGAGAAGATTATTTTTTCACTACTCAAAGTTGCCCCCCATGTCAAGGACTGGTGGGAAACCTACTGTGAGAAAAAGGACAAGGAGGAACCCTCTCTGTTCTCGGCCATACCCACTTGGAATTATTTCCGAGATGCCATCAAGGAACAATATTGTATTGTGGGGAGCTATGAGGACAAGTACATACAATGGACTATGCTACGACAACAAAGAGATCAAGATGTGCATGAGCTGACAAATCTGTTCCATACCCTGTGCACAAAGTTGGGTATCAAAGATTCGGAGAAACATTTGGTGTTGAAGTATCGCAATTGTCTACACAGATACATTTAGGAGGAAATGGAGTTCCTCGACATCTCCTCGCTTGGTACGACATACCGGTATGCTACGAAGATTGAGCAGAATATCAAACGGAAGAAGCGAGTCTTTGGATCTGCGAATCAAAAGCAAGCGAAAGGTGCCCCCCAACTACAGAACAAAGGACAAATTCAAGCCATGGAGGATCAAGAAAACCTGTCAAATTTGAAAGAAAATAACAACACCGTGAAGCCTAAGAAGGACACAGGAAAGTGGTGTGAGTTCCATAAGAGCTCCACTCACAACACAAGTGAGTGTCGGGCCAAACAGTCACCGGTGGATGAGATGAGGGCTTCTAAATCAGATACATGCCCTGACACTGAAACAAAACCCGAGAAGGGGAATGACAGAGGGAAGAAGATTATCGATGCGGATCCCAACGCCACCGTTTCCACCACGAATATCCAAAAGGAAGAACCGAAAGATCCATAGGAGGAGGAGCATCTTTTCCACTCCCAGATGTGGGTAAGGGTTCCCTGTTGCAGTTCATTGTCAATAGTGGGAGCCAAAAGAACCTCATTTCAGCAGAGGTCATGAAGCAGTTGGGATTTTTGACCATAGGACACCCACAACTGTACACCATCAGGTGGCTTCACCAAGGATGGGATCTTCGCGTCAGCCAACAATGTCACCTTCCCTACAACATCAAGCCCTTCACCAATGAGGTATTATGTGAAATTTCTCCTATTGATGTTCGTGATGTATTATTAGGCCAACCATACTTTAGGAAGTGACATTCTATGTATGAGTCCCGACCTCACGCTATTATTATTACCTTGGGAAATAAGTTGTACAGGATACCAGAGGTACCGCCACCTACCGCTATCTCTTTGGTTACTGTGAAACAATGTAGTAAGCTCATTTCCAAAATTGGTAAATTTGTTTTTCTGATGATCCGCCCTCAAGGAAAGAAAAACACTGTGGCCAAGACCTCCAGACAGGGCTCCTCCACATGACAACAACAAATGGACAAGGTCGTGGAGGAGTATCAGGACATCTTCACCTCACCCGTAGGGGGGTGCCTCTGCACTGTCAGGTCAAGCACCCCATCTATCTAACCCCAGGTGCGCTGCTACCCAATGGACTGATCTATCGATGCTCTGTTTTGGAGAACGATGAAATCAAGAGACAAATTCAAGAGCTATTACAGAAAGTTCACATCCAGCCAAGTTCATCGCCCTGTGGGGGCCCGATCGTGTTGGTGTGGAAGACGGATGGGACTTGGAGACTTTATATTGACTATCGGGTGCTGAACAAGATCACTGTCTGGAATAGGTACCTGATCCCATGGATTGATGATCTTATGGACCAAGTTAAAGGGGTGAAATATTTCAGCAAGATCGACTTGAAGTTCGGGTATCACCAGGTACCAATCAAACCGTCTGATGTATGAAAGACTGCCTTCAAAGCCAAGGAGGGCCTTTTTGAATGGTTGGTCATGCCTTTTGGGTTGATGAATGCTCCCGCAACCTTCATGAGGCTGATGGAAGACATCTTGCGACCATTCACCAACTCATTTGTAGTAGTGTACTTGGATGATTGTGCACATTTTGCGCATGTACAACTCAAAGAATCCACGCACATGGGATGAGAACCTCCCCTATGTACAACATAGCTATAAATGGGCCCTACACAACTCAACCAACCACAAACCCTTTTAGGTGGGCTTGGGATTCTAGCCACTATGTCCCATTGACGTAGCCATACCATTTGCAGCTACTCAGGCTAATTCGGCTCATGTCTAGTCTAAAGCTGCCAAGGTGAACAAATTCATTGAGCGCATTCAGCACATTCGCCAACAGGTTCATGACATATTGGACAGAGCCAATTCTAAGTACAAGCAATGGCATGATCAACATCGGGTGCAACACAACTTCCAGGTGGGCGACAAAGTGTGGCTACATTTTCAGAAGGAGTGCCTCGCTGGACCCCGCCACAAGCTTCGTCCGCTCCAATATGGGCCATACAGCATCACCAAGGATGTAGGGGACAATTCCTTTGAGCTCAGTATCCCACCATTCCTTGGTCCGCACCGAGTGTTCAATGTGGACCACCTTCGGCCTTACTTTCCACCTCTACTCGACACACCCGACATGGAAAAACAACTCACACCAACAGAGCTAAACCCAGAATGCATAGAAAAAACCAAAATTGATCAAATTATGGACACACAGATCAAGAACACCCACCAACAGAGAATCCAACTACATCGAATTGTCAAAGCAAGCTAACTCCTTCACCAGGGCAAGTGGCTCACCAGGGACCAAGTTCAAAAGAAGTTTCCTTATCTCATCGAGGAACTCAACGAAATGGGGACCACTTCTTCCTAAGGGGGGAGGAATGATCCAGGTGGATATTGATGGCCACCCACCTATTCCACTTGGACCCCCACCATTGTTTCTTTCAGTTTTTTATTTTTTCAGTTTACTATTTTTGGCAGTTTTTCGGGTCCTGAACTTCCAGAGCCATTTTGAGGCCCTAAACGACGTTTTTTGGGCATGGCCCGGTCGGTGAATATTCATTCATTATAGACCATGATATTCACTATCAAAATTTGTATTCCTCGAATAGATATTTCTAACGAGGAATCATATGCGTCAAACGAAGATAGTATGCCAAAGTTACGACCTCGGGAAATTGATGTACCAATTTACCTTGATGGGGCACATATTCTGGCGTTTCATCTCCTAAGGTTAGGTTTGTGGATGTTTATGGTTTCCATTGTTTCTTAATAACATATAGGCCTTCGAGCCTCATTATAACACAAAGTTCAGAGGCTTGTAGCCACCACATCTCTTCTCAGAGATAAGATACCAATGCCCTAGCTAGTTTATTTCTATTGTCTCTGTAAATAAATTTCAGTTCTTTGATATTAATGAAATGAAGTGTTATTTCCACTGCATCTTTTCATTCATGCTTATTTTTTTATTCTATTGCATTCCTACATAAATTCAGATCATGTTATGAAATCTAAAAAGATTCAATGCGACATGTTTAAACATTTTAAAAAACAGATGGATACATACCATGATACCCAGACTTATTGCCTCATGGAGCAAGACTCATTGCCATTCTGGGACTAGGCTGATGTGATGGATATTGTTTTCTATGGTATGTGGGCTTTGCTGCAGAAAAAAAGGGCCCTTCGGGGCCATGCTCAAGTCATCTCACTCTCGACACTCCATGTCTAGGACCATAGGGCCTCGATACACGATCTCCTTAGTTAGCCCTAGGTTTGGGGGTAACATGTGGCTCCAACTTAGGGACATGTTCTGACCGTAGAATGCATGAGAAATTCAACATATCTGGTGTGACCTGTTCCTACTAAGACTCAACATAAGATGCTAATAATATCTGGGGTGATGCCATCACCCATTGTTCATACATGATACAAAACCTTAAAATGAAATCAACTATCTAATATAAAACATAATCATGAAAATACATATATACAAGTGAGGAAAAAAATACGAAAAGTGCAACTACAACGATGTTAATATACAATGCAACGATATATACAATGAATGCAAATGCCTACCTACCCTACCTCACATGTACTTACCTATCAAATGCTAGGTATAAGCATACAACCAGTACAACCACGCTAGCAATGTATCATAACACCTCCCTTTGTGATTCATCATAAACCAAAACAATGACAATTTAATCACAAAATAAACATGAATTAGAGCATGCATTATATCATAGGAAGTCATAAAGTCTAGGTCATGGAGGCAGGAGGGAGGGACAAAATCATGCCAAGTCACCCTTCCATAAAAGTGATCAATCCATCTCAGAAAAGGATCGTGAGAGGTCAAGGACTCAAAGGGATGGTTCAAAGGGTCTGAGGGTTGACTACCTTGGACATCATCACTCCCTGAGGTCTAAGAAGGGATTAACAAGAACTTAGACAAAAACTGCCAACTTATCAGGGGAAAGTTGAAAGATTGAGATAATAAACTTCTCAAGGAATTCAACCTCCCCTTGAATTCTAACGGAAATTTTTTCCATAAAGAAAACTTGAAACAAGATACATGTTCCCCATCTGCATCCTTAGTGACATAACGAGGTAAATCAATCAGAGGAAGATGGACAACCTTGTCACAAGTATCCTTCTTCAAGAAAGAAACGTCCTCACCTTTATCAAAATTTGAGCACAACAACAGTTGATAATCTTCTTCATAGAATAAATCCAAGTGCTCAAAGGAATACTCAACAAAATCCTCAAAGTATGACCGAAAATAATCAAGAGAACATTTCATTGGGTCATCCTTGGGTGCTTGGAAAATTTCTATAATTATATCATCATCTTGTTTCCAAATGTCAAAATTCTTAGGAACATCATATGATTGTTGTAAAGGCAAGATTCAAAAATATCCTTCCATATCATAAATGGGATCCTCATCAGAACCAATCACATCCCACTTACGTCTTCCAAAATGTGTAAACTCATCAATATTATCAACCATGTCACTACCTTTATCATAAAATGAAGGATTTAATGCATCCAAGGGCTCCTCTAATACTTCTTCATTTTCCAAATCATAAAATAAAGCATCAACAAAATCTTGGAAAGATAAATAACTTATCGTGTTCACTTCTTGCTATGCAAGAGTGTCAAAGACTTGGATGACTTCATCAAATGGAAGAGCATCCAATACATCATCCCCAAGACTCATCTCTTTAATCGTCTTTTTGCCTTCATCAGAAAATGAAGGACCTAGATCTTACAAGGGTTCCTTTACTTATTCACCTTCTGAATCATAGAACAAAGTGTCATAAAAAACCTGGAAAGGAAAATGATTCACCTCATTCTCTTCATATTTTGTAGGAGATATAGGATCTTGGAGAGATTCATCAGATGGAGGAGAAGATAATAGTGCTTCATCCTCATAAGTCACTTCTTCTGTCAAATCTTTATTGCATTTTGTTGAATCATGGGAAAATTTTTCTCCTCTTCAAGGGGTTGACAACATTCTTCATAAATATCTCCTTCTATATCAGAGGGTTCTTTGTATTGAGTATGGTACATGTTATCCCTGATATCTAGGGATAACTAGGAGATCATGTCTCGAGGCCCACATGGTCCTAGACATGGAGTACCGAGAGCGAGATTGACTTGAGCATGGCCCTGGAGGGCCCAT
>JZKD02S1600011.1:104195-114292 GCA_000966675.3 Picea glauca
GAGTCTTAAGGAAAGAGGGAGGAGCATGAGGCCTAGCTTAAGCTACACCGGAATGAGCCTTCTCCCCTTAGGGTTTTGACTTGGTGGCCCTGCCATTGCAGCACCATTAAGCCTATCTCTCCCGTCCTTAGGTTTAAATATTTCCAAGCCTTTAGCCTCTCTCTTTGACTCCATTTACCCAAGGCACTAGTCTAAAATTGCAACGTTGAGTCTATGGTGTTCAAACAATCTTTCAAAATTCTCTTAAATTGAAACCCTAACTAACCCTAGTGTCATACTAACCCTAACTAGTTGATGACATCTTGCCTCTTTTTAACCTTTGCATAGTATAAAAGTTGTGTCTGAGTCATGTATTGATAGACATAAAAGTGTTGAGTAATTTCATTGGTTTAATCGGCAAAACATCCGCTTTATTGTCTAGCTAACCTAACCCTAACCCTAAGATGACATCATACCTATTTTGAGCTCTTGTTTGGCTTAAAACGTTGTGGCATTGTCATCCATTGATAGAATTTGAGTCATTGATCATAAGTTTAATTAGCAAAACGTTCTTCTCATTGTCTACTGAAACTAACATAGATTAGGGATGACGTCACCTTAGCAACATAGTGACGCAGCAACAACAATATTTATTTATGATCATATTTAATGCATTGTGAGAACATAAGGATTGATTTTGTACATTGAATGCAAGTGTCTTTTTGTACTTATTAAAGAAGTAATATTATAAGCCATTGTCTTTGTTTTCAATCATTGACTTCGTCAATGATTACATTTATCATTTCTCATATATATATTGAAGATAGTCATTAGCAATTGAAGTACTAACCACTGCTTGCATGTTTTAGTTTTATTTGCCTTGTCTCGCAAACAGGTGCCCTTTTCAGTGGAATACCTTCTTTTTGACGATCTCTCTTGGCAGTAATCTGTGAAAGGAAACCCTCATCTTGATCCTTTAAACCTTAAGACCTTTCAGAACCCCAGATTACTAGGGACGTCTCCCTTGGGATTAGCCACCCTGAATAGAAAGAGCTCCCCATCGAGGTGACAGTGGGTGGGGAAGCTCATGTTACGCCAGTTTTCCTTTTCCTTTCAAGCTACTTGACATATCCTACAAACTGAGCAATAACACAACCCCACCATATCCATCATTTTTTCTTGAAATAATTTGTTGCTTAAGGTTTTACTAGGATAATTAAAAGGGTTTACACCCTCCTAGTACATCCTAGCTAGCCTTCTTTCCTTGGGGAGTAAGAGGGTTTACACCCCCAAGGAGATAACATTTCTAGATATTTTATTTTTTGACTCCATAACCCAATAGATAAAGGCACTAAATCTAATTGCATTGGAGAAATAAAATCTTGCATTGGTTAACGTGAAAACTCGAGATTTTGAGATTGTCTAAATTGGAATCAATTCTATGCTTTATGTGCTTGGTTGAGCCACTAGGGCATCTCATTTTTCCAAGTGTGTATTTATGTTGTTATAAAATTTTATCTACAACCATTAGCGATGTAGAAATCCTAATACAAATTTCTTAACAACTCACAAACAAACCGTCAAAAGTTGATAAAAGTTTGCCCTTATCCTCTAATAGTCTCAGTGCAGTTTTTGTGTGGATTGTTGGCAAGTTTTGATGGTTGATATCTTTATTGTAGCAACTTGTTTTCTACAGCCATAAGGCTGCAATTATATCTCTGCAATACTAATTTCTTACTGCCTTGTTCATTGCTAAAGTCTTGCTCTTTCAATCTTGAGTTAAATTAGTCATTTCTAGCTTGTCTCTAGCAAATCTTAACTAGACTTTTAACAACTTTATTTGCAGATCTTATTACTACTTGTTGTTGATATATATTATTGTTTTTTTTCTGCAATTAGGGACAACAATCTTAACTTTCTTGTCCAACATATTATTAGGCTTGTATCTCAGTTTTCCTTGTGTCTCGAGTAGGTACAATCACATCTTCTACCATCTACAAGACTCTTTTCAAGCCCTTCCTACCTTCCATCATTGACCTATAGGGGGACTCTTCATCATATCTTCATTTTCCATCTCATTTCCTCCAAGGTCATCGAGATTCGCCCCTTGAGGTGATTGCTTCATCTCTAAAGTGACGAGAATACCTATCTAAGGTGACAATGGGTAGGTGTTCTCTTAGTTGTCGCCATATTATGGTTTGGGTTGAGATTTTCCCAATATACAACTTGTGCGTTAATAGTACCATAAATCCAAAGTCGAGCAAGGGTCATGCATACATCCTAACAATGACATATTTTTTACAAAATGGCCCAAATTTATTCCCCTAAAATTAGTTTACTCGTCTTTTCTCATACAATTTTTGGAGGAACATATTATGTGCAAGTTTGGGGTCCCCAAAAATTCTTCATGAACAATGGATCGATATTTTTCAACTCACATTTCACTTTTTTCTGTGAGAAGTATGGCATCATTATGGGGCAATCATCAAATTATTTCTCACAAAGAAATGGTTTAGCTGAGTCAGAAAACAATAATATCATCTAGATCCTAAATAAGACCATTTTGACCAACCAGAAGAGCTGGCATACCAAGTTGAATGATGCATTGTGTGCAAGTAGGGTCACACCCAAAGGGGGCATGAGGCATTATCCTTTTACTTTGGTTTATGGAAAAGATGCAGTGCTCCCCATGCATATTGAAATAAATACCATATGATTAACAATAGGATTGGAAGATGAGGAAAAAGTTACCCCTTTGTAGTCAATATACTACCAATTGGTAGAACTTGAGGAAAAATGAGAACAATCTTGGTTGTTTATACAAAGAATACAAGACACAACTTGGAGATACTTTCACCAAAGAACAACATTAGAACATTTTTGAAAAGAACAACTATACTTTTTGTGGAGTAAGGCCAAGGAAAACCATCCATGCATGCTAAGTTTGATGCTTTGTAGACTGGGTCATATAAGATTGAAAAACAATGCAACTTCAATTCTTATCTACTTAAGAAAATGGATGGGACTACTGAAAAACCCACATTAAACAATTAACACCTCAAACTCTTCCTCATATAAGTTTTCTGCTCCCTTGGGGATTATATCATAGCCATTATGTATATCATTCTAGTTTTATTTTCTCTTTAGTTGTTTTGATGCCCATTTTGACTACATTTTTCCCTAGGAAAGGCGTTTTGGAGCCAAATGTTCATAAGTTTTCCCCTTCATCCATAATTTGTGCTATCCCTCTTGGATTAAACAATTTATGTTGGTGAAATATTTGGTTTTGTCAAGTATTGAATTCTTTTGCGGAGTGGAGCAATCTTTACTGTCACTTTTTTTCCACTCCACACTCTGTGATGGAGTGTGGAATAGAGTCTCACCTCATATTTCCATAGTAATATCCACATCCCATTGTGCTACACTTCATACTCAAAGAAGAAGGCACAAGTATTTCCCCAAGTTTTCACTATGTGTCTTGCATCTTGCCATGTTACACCCCACACTACATGTGGAGTGCAGGAGTCGTATCACTCTACACCAAGGTCTCCAAAAATGGATCAACTCAAAACTCTTGAGATGGATATGAATGACATGGAAATAAATGACCAAGTAGATGCATTTTCTACTTGGGACACTACACAATTGGGAAATCATATCTTGATTGAGAAGGACGATTTTCAATATGGTTTGCTACTTTTGAAGATAATTCTATTAATTTACATCATGTTGAGTATAATCCCTGATCCAAGGAACTCTAGATTGGGAAAGTTAGGGTTAGAGGAAAGATGATGTTGGAGAATAACAATATTGTACTTGAGGTTAAAGGTTTGGGGATTGATGGAGCACTAAAACATAGTTACCAACCTGACGAGAACCATTTACAATTCTCATTATTTTAGAGATCACATTTAGTTTCTAATTTATCTTTGTTTCGAAAAGTGGTGCCACCAATAGCACCTTTTTTTTTGGGTTAAAATTACCACCTTTTGGAACAGTGACCTTAACAAACTTGTAATGTTGCCAGTGAAGACAATGAAATCAATCCTCGAATCGAAAAATGACCCAAATATCAACACCCTTTTTTTCTCCAAGGTTAGAATAACAAGTTCTTTGAAACCATGGCCTTAACAACCTATACCATTGCAACCAAAACCTTAAAATCAACCCCAAAATCGAAAAGTGGCACTCTTAGTAGTACCCCCACTTTTTTTCTAGGTCAAACTTGCAACTTCTTTGAAACCCGTGGCCTTAATATCCGATACACATGCAACCAAAATCTTAAAATCAACCCTTGAATTGAAAATAGGTGCTATTGATAAAAACCCCCCATTTTTTTAAGCTTAAAATTAAAATAGTTTTCAATTAACCATGGCCTAAAAGTCTAGTGTGGTTGCAATCAAAAAAAAAAAAAAAGGGGCAATAGACCAAAAGAAGGAAAAACAAATAAAAATAGAGAAGAAGAAACCAGGAAAAAAAGGAGATAAAACCCCCAACCGAGGGGGAAAAAACATGTTTCATTTCAATATTTTTTTAAAGATATTTTTGAAATTAAAAAAAATAGGTATCATTTTTTAATAATTTTAAATATTTTTTTATTTAAAAAAAAATTGTAAAAAGAGATGTATTTATTTATTTTAAATAGAAAAAAATGAAAAATAATTTTAAAAATGAAAAAAAAGAGAAGAATAATTTAAAAAATTATAAAAAACAAAACATATATAAATTTTTTTTTTTTAATGAAAAGAAAAAACGAAAAAAACAAAGCAATTGAGGGTGGGCATGGTTCGTAGAATTTCCCGCTCCCCCGAACCCCACCCTACCACCCCCACCACCCCCATTCCCCCCCTCTCTCCCCCCATCATTCCTTTAATGGATAATGGATGGGGAGGGAAGGGGGGTGACCGAGTTGGGGATTGGGTGTGGGGGAAAGAGGGTGTGGTATGGGGGGTCGGGGGGAGAGGGGTCGCCCCCCAATTGCTTTGTTTTTTTTTAATGTATTTTTTTTTTTAATTTCTTTTCACGGGTGTGTTCTTAATATAATTTTAAAAAGAAGACATTTAAATAATAATAATAATATAAATTTATATTTAAAAAAAAAAACTTTATATTCAAATGAAACATATTTTTTTTAACCCATCGATTTGGGGTTTTTTCTCATCTTTTTTCTTTTTTTCTTCTCTATTTTTATTTTTCTTTTTTCCATCTTTTAGGATTTCCCCTTTTTTTTAAATTATTTTGTTTGCAACCTATTGATGTTTGAATCTGTTATGATTGAAACAATAACCTCACAAGGATATGAATCCCCCTTCATTTTTATAAAGGTGGTACTCCTCTTTGGCGAAAATATATATCTTGAATATCTTGGATTATGAATATTGGTTAGACGGAAAACCCTAAATTTTTATTGCTTGGATTTGTGCATGAAATAGTTCTTCAATAACCTGATCTGATCTTTAAGTGCAACAAAAAGACTTTTAACAAGAAAAAGATTGAAGGAAGGCTTCAACATCAAAATATATTTGTGCTCAACATTATATATATGACCCTCTAGATCACATAAAAATAGAGGATATATCCATATCTTCTCAAAAGAATTAGGAGAGAACAATTTTGATCATATCAAAGAATTTTAAAAGAGTATTGTAGTTAAAACATAAGAGAAATTGATAAGCATACTTCAAACATCTCACACTCAGAAATCCCAAGATCTGAAACATCATTGAAGTCATGCCCCAAAGTAATTATTTGTGGATTTTTATTCATGAAATACATTTCAACAATACACAAAATCTTTGAAAGTCATATACATGGTTGTGAATACTCCATGATCATATAAGAAAAGTCTTTTGAAGAATACAAGAGGAACAATCAAGAATATTAGCCTTGTGCTCAATTCAGGCATTCAAACATAAAGCTTTGAGAAAATGGTGTAGAAGAAGAAAAAGAGTGGGGAATATAGAGATCATGTTTCATTGATTAGAATCTTCGTTGCATATTGATGTTTGTACCTCCTTCTTTTGATCCTCTACCCCTTCCCTTCTTGATAATGGAACCACTTGAGGAAGCATTCTCTTTCATTTTAAAACCGGTTCTTCTAACTTCTCGAGTAGTTAGGGATTTTTATTTCTTGGAAATAATTTCTTTAATTAATTCTTTAATAAAGTCTCATTAATTATTTGACATCATTGATATTTGTATCTTGAAGTTGACCCTTTTGGTATTTTAATAAAAACAAATTTAATAAACTTTTATTTTGAAAAATTTAAATAAATGCCCCTTTATAGAGATGATTTTGTTTTAATTTTTAGATGTGTTATTCAATCTTTCAGCCATGGAAACCAATTTAGATGTCATCTTCATCGTCTTATATTTCCAAAGAGTCCTTCTGGGTGCAATTTCGATTCTTGGATATCAAGATATGAGCTCGTGATGTCGAGTTATGTTAAACATATTTATCAACATAGCATGAAAATATTGTTGACTTTTATTTTAATTTTTGAGAAAATTCTGGAAAATTTCATCTCTCAAGACTCATCCTATCATCTTCCTCATCTAAATACCTTTCCAATGAGGTAAATTTTGTGCAATTCTGACTCTCGGGTCTCAAGATATAGCCTTCAAAAAATTAAGACTCAACAACAGTTGATTGATCTTCTTCGGGCAATCTGATCCCTTGGTTAAATTTCGTCCTTCCTTTTGAAAATTTTGACTTCTCTTCATAATAGTTATCCCACATTCGTGGAATTTTCTTAGGTTTTAATGTATATATTACAAAGTATAATATAGACTTAACGTGAAACAAAGGAAGATTATGGAGAATTGTAAAACTCGACCCTTGGAAATTAATTAATTAATATTTTAAATACCCAGTCAACCTCCACCTCATGCCTAGTTAACGTGAGTCAACAGTCCACATGTCACCACATGTCATCGTATGATAGGTCAATAATCTTCTACATGTAACCAATAAGAATATGCCATGAGTCTCCAATAATAATATTTCATGTGTTGTCATTAGTTAGGTGCCATGTGTCATCAAGTGAGTGGATATGGGATCTTCCATGTGGCATGATTTCAGTCGCTGCTAAATGTTATAATTTCATTGGTTGGTAATTGGATTATTTTAATATATAAGTTAAATATGGAAGGAAAAGGTGGAATGAGAGGGGATAAGGGTAGTCTAGGGAGGGGGAGCAATGTAGGTGATAGAGGGATAAGGGTGACGTGGGGGGGTAATATGTAGGAAGCAGAGTTAGGGGGTCACATGGATGGAGGGATAAAGAGGTGAAGGAGTATGGTGGAGTCAGGTTCGCAGGTTGGGGAGTGATGGAGGTGAGGGGGTGAGGGAGTGAGTCTGGACCCGATGAGAATAAGAAATAAATTAAGTATGAATTAGTATGGAATAAGGGGGTGGGGAGTGAGTGAAGTGAGGGGAAATGAGGGGAAGAAATAAGTATTGTTGGAATAAGGAGAAGAAATAATAGTGGAGCATGGAGGCTGTGGTGAGTCAAATCGCCATGCTATAATAAGAAGAAACTACATTGGCTTTGGACCCGCAAAAATTCAAGAAAAGATGGGTTATGAACCTGAAAAATTCAAGAAAAAAACAAGGGTTATGAACCCAAAAATTTAGATGTAGTTCAAAGAAATTAGCTTTGTTCCACATGGAAGAAGCACCTTTTCCATTTAAACTCAAATCTAAATATCTTGAGCATACAAACTTGGATTTTGAATCTGAAAAATGCGTGACGAAGGTGAGACCGAGGGCTATGTAATGAGCTTGTAATTGTTCAAAAAAATTCTTCTTTTAATATCATTTTTTTTATTATTCCAGGAGAAGGAAAATAGAGATGACCATTTTTTGGTCAACATAACCGTACTAGACTTTTAGGCCATGGTTTGAAAACTATTCTAATTTTAAGATTGGAAAAAATAAGGGTTGCTACTAGTAGAACCTATTTTCAATTCGAGGGTTGATTTTATGATTTTGGTTGCAAGTGTATCGGTTGTTAAGACCATGTTTTTTAAAAAGTTGCAATTTTGACCCAAAAGTGGGTGAGGGGGGACTAGGGAATCACATTTAAATTTCAACGTTTATTTTCATGTTTCTGTTGCATCGATGCATGTTGTTAAGGCTATGGTTTCAAATAATTTGTAATTTTGACCCTTGAAAAATGTGTTTTTCTTTGTGCCACTTTTTGATTTAGGGGTTGATTTCAATGTTTAGGCCAACAACATTGTGAGGTTGTTAATGCCACGATTTCAAAAGGTGGTAATTTAAACCCCATAAAAAAGGGTGCTACCAATAGCACCACTTTTCAAAATGGAGGTTGATTTTGGTGTTTTCAACTAGAAAATATGGTATTTTAACCCTTTAGGGCCCCTTTGTCTTAGACCTACAAGTTTCTCAGATCAAGTAAATTATATGGATCTTGTTGGCACCCAAATTTTTGGGTCCATTTTTGCGTGCATTCACAAACGACCATCCAGTAGTTTTGCGAGCGCCTAAGAAGATGCATGAAAGCATGCCATAGTGCACGCATCGGACTGGATTTTCTTAAGCAATGCACCAAGTCTAAAGATGATCAAGGGCACACCGGTTTGAGTTTTTTTAGTTGCGTCGGTGATCAGGGGATCAAAATTTGCTCAATTTTCAAAGTGCTCGGATTGAGACAAAAACAGTGCCATTGCGTCCATCTTGTTTTCCTGATTCCGGTGGTATATTTATTTTCGCAAATGGAGTCCGTATGGAGGAGATATTGCGATTTGACCGCCAAGTCAAACAGGGAAAAAAAATTGGGGTGCTGACTGTACCTGTCCGTACAGTCCGTACGGACACGTGGAGGGCCGTACCATCATGCTGACGTGGAAAAAGGATGACGTGGCACATATTGGTTGGATTGTTTTTGGACGAATCGTGTGTTGACACGTGTCTAGATTGTTGGCAAATGGGATGAGGACACGTGGACCAATCTGGAGGCACCACGTGTCACTCATTATTTGGCTATTGGCTTTATGCCAAAATATAGTGGAGGCCGTGGGGTTCGACCCCCAGACCTCCCAACACCCAAACATCCGGCCGACCAATAGACCATCGCATATTTCTTGTTTCATATGCCAACATATATGTATTTATGTTTGCGGGTTTTTTTAATTGTAAAGGGGGGTGGGCCGGGGCTTAGCCCCGACCCATAATTTATACTATGCATATATTGTAACCATTGTATTATGTACCGGTTGGCGCGCAATTGTATTGTAATACAATACATTGCATTACAATGTATTACACATATATTATATGTGTGTTAAACCATGCGCACAGGATTTAAACCTTTAATACAAGTTTAATACGCGCGGGTTTGTGGTAATGCATTGTAACTTGCGCGGGAAGTTAGACAAAGTCCGTTTGCACGGTTTCAAACGGTCAACAACTTTTGCGCCCAGCCCAAGGTTCTATGGGCCACATGACCGAGTGCCGAGGCGGTTAGGGGCTGGAGGCACCTTAACCGTCCTACGGTTTGCACCGTTGGCACGGTTGCGTCCGGTGCCAAGTTTTTACGAGATAAATGAGCATGTGTGCCAGGTTTAGAGAACAAGGGTGCAGATTGTAGAACCAGAGACAGCAAAGAAGAAGAGGAGACTTCAAGAAGGCTATCTTCTTCATTTTTCAACCGTTTCAGGTGCCGTCAGAGCCTAGACAGGGGTTTTGGGACGTTGCGGAGCCATTGAAGCAGTCACTTTGTCATTTTGAGCACTGTAAGACATGTTTTTGAGCACTTTGATCAATTCAATAATAATGATCCATTGGAAGCTGGACCAGGAGATGTAGCCCGGAGTGGGGTGAACTCCTTTATCAAGTTGCTGTGTTTATGTCTGATGTTCAATGATTTTATGTGTTGCTTATGTGTATCTTTACATAAGTAATCCTTTAATATGTGTTGCAAATTGATCCGGTTGCTTTAAAAACACATAACAATTTCACTTGCAATTTAATTTAATGAAGTTTATCAAGTCTTCTTCAATTTTAGATCAAGTTGGTATCAGAGCACTGGTTTTGAAGACTTGATTGTTTTGCAAGTTTTTTTTCTGATGCTCACAAGGTTGAAACTCACACG
>JZKD02S1600022.1:0-23043 GCA_000966675.3 Picea glauca
ATATGTTAAGGTAGAGTGATTAAAGCATAATTAAATATTTCATATATTTGTGAAATATTTGTGAATTTATAAATATAAATGAATGTTAATATATTTCATTAAAACTAAACAAACTAAAAACTAAATAAATTAAATGCATATTTTTTAAGAAATTATCTGCTAATTAGTTGTAGAAGGAGGACGTTCCATCCAACCATAAACTTTATGTTACACTTTATCTCTTGGCAACATAGACGACCCTAGAGTTGAAGCTATGAATCCACAAGGGTAAATTACCTATGGTTAGTTCTATGTCTCTTCACATAGCCCTATTACCAAAATTCGGAGATTAATTTCCTCTACAACAATCACAATCCAGAGGCCCTGTTTCCATTCAGTTGTACAACCCAAGGAATGAGAT
Organism: Picea glauca; assembly: GCA_000966675.3. Taxonomy (NCBI): domain Eukaryota; kingdom Viridiplantae; phylum Streptophyta; class Pinopsida; order Pinales; family Pinaceae; genus Picea; species Picea glauca. The sequence goes on from JZKD02S1600022.1 coordinate 401, forward strand.
CCCCTTCTCTATTAAACAAACCCTCAGGCTATCCCACTTCCCTTTAGGGCTCTAGAACAGGTTGGTCAGGAAGTCTCCCCACTAGGATTCCAGGGATTGTTAATTGTTGTTCATTTCCCTCAATAATGACAATTTCCCTTACACACATTCATAATTCTCTCAAAGTTTCATGGCAACAACTTTCTAGATTTTTATTATAAGAGTAGTTTCCAAATTTTTATTATAGGAGTAATATGGCAGCTTAAGCTTAGAGAGAAAAAACCAAGGAAGAATGAATGTGAATAATCTCTTGCATGCACACAAATCATGGAGAATATGTGCATGCAAAGGAGAGATCATTTCTTTAGAAGTATACATATATCATTGTAATACCCTTGTTTCCCCCAGCTTGTAATTAATCATTAATTATGATCACCGTGCCATGGCATGTGAACAATGTAAATGTATTATTGTTTAGATTTCCGATCACTGACTGTGGGGGTGAAGCCTTGAAGTATTAACCATGATATCACTAGAGGAAAGAGTGAGAAAGCTATAGAGAGAGTTCATTAGGTCAAATGACCTAAATTCTCCTTGCTGAAATGATAAACCTCATCATGATCCTAAAGAAAAATTAGTTAATGAGCAAAGGACTAGTGGTTGAACAATCAACTACCCCAATGGATGGAAGCATAGATGGTCTGGCTGGGGAGACAAAAAACTGCTAGCTCGAAGAACCACAGAACAAAGTCTCTTGCAGGCCCAGATTGACCCGAGTTTCTTCTGACAAAAGGAACAAGACAGGGTCAGAACCTCCCTGGGGGAAAAGGAGAGGGTGTGCAAGAGAAGACGGGAAATACCATTTAGAAAGAGAGAGCATGTGAGGCTTTCCAGCTGAGAAGAAGAAATAAATGATTAAATTGTTTTGGTAAAAGGGAGAGAACACGAGAAAGGATCTCGGAGAGTTTGCAGAAAACATGACTTGAGCAGAAAGTCACGAGCTTGATGCTGAGGGAGCATCTAATAAACCTCGTAGAGGCCGTGACAGAGAAAGGATCTCTGATAAATTGCAAAAGTTCCCTAGTGATATCATGGCTTGGCACGGGTTGGACAGAGCACTAAGAATGAATGCCTCTGAGCCTATGGTTGGGTGGAAAGGCTAACACCCACAGTCAGTTGGTCAGTGATCGACTGTTATAGATAAGTATTCCATAGACTCTGTAGACTTGAATTTAAAATGTCTGATTGAATGTTTGTATTTTCTCTATACATATACATCCTTGATATATAGGGATGATGGTATATTATTGTATCTTGTTTGGATGTTAGATAATTGTGACTTTGGTGGTCTAGCCGACTAGATATTTTGAGGTAGAGTTTGACCATTGTCCCCTGTCAATGGTTTTCTGCTTACTTCTACATAGAAAAGTAAAACTATCAGTAATGGGGTTCTAAATGAATTTGGGACATACGACTTTGGCCTCTATACTGGTTAGATAATTCTTCAAAGGGATTGGTCAGGGATCAATTCCACAAGTAAAGAGTTGGGATAGACACTACAAGACCGTTTGGGTCCGGTCGATCCCTCGAATTTTCTTTCCCTATTTGAGAACTTGAGTTCTGTGAATGGAAGGTGCTTCCTTCAAACTAGTCATCCAAGTAACCACGGGCTCATTCCCACGGCCTTAACCAAATTTTGACTAAGAATTAGGAGTGTAGCCTCTGGGACTTGACCGAATTCCATAGGACCAGGACCTTGGAACCCTTCGCCACACTAAAAAAGGAGCTAAGTTGTTCGAGACTTCGGGAGTCCGGAGATCCGGGGTGAATGAACATTGCAATGTCTAAATGCGCCGAAGGAAACCTGTCGTACCGGTAACTTGACGGTTGAACGACAGTTGGTGGTCATTTACCCGTTATCGTAGGATTCATCCCCTTGTTAAACCTTGATCCACTTCTCGGACGCAAAGTAACGCAAGTCGTAAATTTGAGGGTATTCAGGACCTCCCCTGACCGTTGGATCCAAGCCATGGTCAGTCCGGTGTTGATCACTTCAAGAGAACAGAGGTGTTATAACACCAAAACCCCCAATTCAATGGTGGATTCAATGGTGGATTTATCTCCATAATAGCTATAGGAGTTCTAGGGAACTCCGAGACTTCAAGACTCCGGGAATGTTTCATACATGGACATGAAGGATGAAGGGTCGAAGGCCCGGTGATCGCGAAGATGCGAGGAACATTCCCTGTAACCACCCCTCCAGTGGCCATGCCATCGCTAAAGGATGACAACCTTGGTTGAGTCTGTTCCAGGTGGGATGGTACAAATGAGGTGAACCCATGTGCGTGCCATATGGCCCTTGACCAATGATGTCTGAATAACTTTAGAAGGGCACAATTGTCAATCTAGAGCTTGTGTTTGAGCCTAGCAAGAGTCGTTGGAAAGCTCTTGAGGAGTAGAAGATGACGAAGATCTCAGGAAGAGCATTCAAGATGATTGAGAAAAGTGAAATTATTATGCCCCATCCCTTAAAATGGTACTTAGGGGATGGGTGTGTTACAAAGTGGTATCAGAGTGGGAAACAACACTTGGCATGCTTGGTCTCACGAAAGAGTCAAGTGATTATATTTTTCTTTCTTAGAAAACTTTAAGGGAGAAGCCACCTTGCCCTACCCTATCTAGCAAAGCATGATTCAAACACATGCCTGTATGGGGGAGAGAACAATCATAAGACTAGTTTACTAAGGGTAAGATGAGCCTGTTGAGAGTATTACTGCCATATGGAAATTATCTGCATAAGTTCCTTGAGAAGAAGGATGCAGATTAAAATTTAGTTGGGATTTTACCCAACGAGGTTGAATCATGTTATACCATGGTAGAAAAAAATCCTATCATTTCTTTTGGAGAAATGATAGCCAATCCTACAAAAGTGGGATTATGTTGAGGGGCATTAATAATAAAACTTGGATACAAATGGCATACACTTGTTTTAAGGAGTACTTGAGTCCAGAAGGAAAATGGACCGAATAGGTGGCAGGAATTGCCTAAAAAGTGGGCTTATGAAGCCTTTGTTAATTAAAAGTGTTGATTAAATAAAGGATTTGGAATTGGGAGAACAATCCTCCATGTCTAGAGGCCTTATTGGAGTAGGTGAGATCAACCTACTTGACCTGTTATAGGTGAAAAACTTCCTACTGGGGTAATCCCTCTTTGTAAAATAAAAGAAGTCATGAGGATTGAGAATGAACCTCATGGAAGAAGTAAATGACATGAGCAAGGTCAAAAGCTCATGGTTGTGATAGGGAAGTGTGTATCCCTATTAACTTAAGGGCATGTCTATACAAGAGGAATAGGTCTGGTGACCATTTTTTGAAAAGGGAGAGAATGTGAAACTCTCTGGTTCAGAAGGGAAATGAGAAACAAATTTGTTTCTAAGTATGAGAATTGGTGGGCATTATTATCCCCTAACCTAGGGATAACTAAGGATATTATGTCTCGAGGTCCACAGGTCCAAGACATGGAGTAACGAGAGCCAGATCGACTTGAGAATGTCCTTGGAGGGCCCATCCTTTTATTCTTTAGTGCCTCCACTTTGTTAGCAACAACAGCATCCATCACCTCGGCCTGGTCCTGCAGTAGAGATGGATCTTTCTCCATGAGGTAATGAGTCCGGGTATCATGATATGTGTCACTTTGATCCACAAAACCTTTGAATGTGTGCATTTAATTCATTTTTCTTCTAACGTGTGCTTGGATCTTACACTTTTCCACTTGACCACACCTAGGGGGAATTACAGGATGCCCTAGTAAGATGGTACCCATAGGGTTTGAGTTGCCACTGGTGGGATTCATGAAAGGCCATCGTCTGCTCCCACCATACTTACCACTTTTCATCTTTTTCCTGCTCATACATCCCATTACACTGGTCCGGGCATTGGGTTGGCCAAATATCTAAGGGTTGTACCTTGCCTTGATTAAGGTTGGTTGTCATTGATGTCAACCCTTAAAGGAAGTTGGAGAACCCAGGTTTGGGTAATGGACCCAAGTTTGTTTGATGGATAAAAGTATGAGTTTTGATATATTTGCAGGTAATAATATTCTATATGGATAGTACATGTCATTCCATTTCCAGTGGTATGTGAAACATTTCATAACTCCTTGCAGTTAGAGAGTTATGGCCATGTGAAGTTGAAGAACCCTCATGAGTCATCTAGAATCCCCAAAAGGTCAAAGTAGTCAAAGTGGTTTAAGAGATTTTTAGAAGGTAAATAATAAAGTGAAGTGATGAGTGTACTATAATTCAAAGTGAATACAAAATAAATTATTTAAATAATAAAGTTAATGGAGAAATTACTAAATTGACAAGTGGTTAGAAGTGGGTTAGCCCTAAAATAAGAAAAGTGGTTTAAGATGGCTAGAAGGTAACCCCTTGAGGTAAAGTGAAGTGATGAGTGTACTATAAGTCAAAGTGGATACAAAATAAATTATTTAAATAATAAAGTTAATGGATAAATTACTAATTGGACAAGTGGTTAGAAGTTGGTTAACCCTAAAATAAGAAAAGTTGGTTAAGATGGTTAAAAGGTAACCCCTTGAGGAAGCTACATGAAAGTATAAATAAGAGAGAACGATCTCTCATTTTAAAATCACACTTGAGCATATTGAATATCTACAAGTGACTGAGGTAACCAAAGGATATCTAAGCTGAATTTCAGAGAGAAGGTGAAGTAAAGAAGACCGAAATTGAAGGGAGGATAAACTACTTTGATGATGATTTCTAAGGTATGTTATTTACAGGTCATCTCACCATTTTTGCAATAAAGTTTTTTCTAGAATGATTCAGACCGTGAAATTGATAGGCCATTGAGAAAACATATCCAAGTAGTTTTGGAACAAATTTCAGCTTGTGGGTCGTTGTAGTTTTGGAGTTACACTCCGTGGAAAATAGGGTTTGTGGCTAGTCCTAAGACTAGTCTAAAACAAGTGTTTCGGGAAAAAACATCATAACTTCTTCATAACAGATACAAATTAAGTAAGACAAAATGTGTTGGTTAGAGTACAGTCTGTAGTATTCTGTGTAAAATTTTCATATATACAACAAATATTCTATGCAGGGCACGCTCTACAAGTTCGCTCTCTAGAATAAGCTATAATTAAACAAGGTATGTTGATTTTTCTATAAATCCTTTTCTGAGAGGTTCCAAGTAGTGAAACCTGGAGGAATTTCACAAAACACACTGAAGAACATTATGTATTATTTTCATATCTTTATTCATTGCATGTACATAGTTATGATTATTTCAAGTTAGGGTTGTTGACTAATCCAAAACTAGTCATGTGAGACTAAAGAAAAGTTCGATGAAAATGCTAGTCTCTTGTTTTTAAAGTTAAGGAAGGTTTGCAAGTATGTGATCATATACACCAAGTCTATTACAGAGTTACAAAACATATTTGAATGATGAAATTTATGAGGTCTTTTGGTTGAGGTACATGTTGGGTACATGGTTGAGACAAGTAGTTGATGAGTTGGCACATACATGAGCTATATAGTTGATGATGTTGGTACATCTTGATGAGTCATAGTTGATGAGTAGTTGATACATGATTGGTACATACTTGATACATGGTTGGATGCACTTGTTTATGGTACAGGTTGATTACAGGTTGCTTGGTACAGGTTGGTGCATGGTTGATGCACTTGTTTATGATACAGATTGATTACAAGTTGAGGTACAATTTGATGCATGGTTTAGGTTTACTGGTACATGTTGTTTGGTGCAGGTTTATTGGTATAGGTTTACAACAACATATCTCAAAGTGATAGTGTGGCAATGGTTCGATCATTCTACTTATACGTCATTGTGGTTGGATGGGGCAAGGATAGGTGGTTGTATCCACCTTCGGGTTGTAGCCGAAGAACATAGGGTGTTGTAGCCTCCTTCTGGTTGTTGCCAAAGAATTGGGGAGTTGGAGATTCCCTCATGTTGTAGCCTGAGAAACTAGGGGGTTGGATCCTCCTTATAGTTGTAGCTGGAAAACAAAGGAAGTTGGTGCTTCCAATGAATGTAATTCTTCAAGACATATAAGAAAAATAATTCCATGGTTTTCTCCTGCTTTGGGTTTCCATGTAAAACACTGGTGTACTGTGTATGTGTATGATTGTTCATTTGTTCATTGCTTATTTACTTTGCAGTTATTGGATGATAATGCTACATTGATATAACACTTGGATTATATGGTTAAAAAAGATTAAATTGATTTATTACTTATTCAACCCCCCCACCCCCTCTCAGTAATCCAACAATTGGTATCAGAGCAAGTTCCTTCAAAAATCAATTTAACCACTAAAAGGTAGATCATGGAGAGAAACAACTTGTGTAAAAATGGAATACCGCAGTTTGATGGAAAAAAAATGCATTTTGGAGCATAAGGATGAATACATATACACAGGCACATGGATTTGAAATTTGGCAATCAATTGTAGATGCATACACAGTACCAACAGTTCTTTCAACAAATGACAAAGCAATGAAACTTGGTCAGAATAATTCCAAAGCCACAAATGCACTTTTGAATGGTCTTGGTGAAACGATATTCACCAAAGTTGCACATTGTAAATCTACTAAAGAGATTTGGGACAAACTTCAAAATATTTATGAAGGAGATTCAAAAGTCAAAGCAACAAAGCTTCAAACTTACAAAGGTCAGTTCGAACAACTAAAGATGAAGGAAGATGGGAATATTGCAACTTACTTATTACGAGTCGATGAAATAGTAAATGCAATCATGGGATTGGTAGAAGAAATTCAAGAATCTGTGATTGTTCAAAAGATACTAAGATCTCTTCCTATGAGATTTGACCCTAATATATCATCACTAGAAGAAAGAGAAAATCTAAACTCAATAAGAATGGACGAACTACATGGAATCTTCACAGCATATGAAATCAGAACTGAACATGAAAATCCAGATGTAAAAGAAGAAGCCTTCAAAGCATCCAAAAGATCAAAGCAAAAGGGAAAGCAACAAGAAAAAGAACATAGCAACAATAGTGACATCTCAGAAGATGATGAAGAAGTGGCCAACTTTTTCAAAAGACTGAACAAAGGAACCGACGAAAGGTATAGAGGTAAGATTCCTTTAATTTGTTTTAATTGTGATGGTATTGGTCATTTTTCTAACAAATGTCCTCATAAGAAAAAGAGAAATGATGAAGGTTACTCAAAAAACAAACAAACATATAAAGGAAAAAGAACCACATAAAGTTTTCAAGAAAAAATTATGCACCAAAGAAGACATCTCATCACCAGATAAAGATGAAGTCAGCGACAATGAGACAGAAAGAGTTATATTCATGGAAGTAGAAAACTCTGATAAAGAAGACTCCGAAGAAGAATATGAAGAAGCCGAAGAAGAATATGAAGAAGTCAAAGAAGAAATTGAAGAGGGAGAAGTTGACTACTGAGAGGAATTGTTGAGTACCATAGAAGTTATCAAAAGAGAAAAGAGGAAAAATAAGAAGCTACAAGTAGAACTAGAAAAGAAAGAAGACACTCAGGAATTAGAACAAATGATCACAAATTTGAAGGTTCAAATTGAAAAAGATAAAAGAATTGAAGAATCACTCAAAGAACAGCTAGAAGGAAGAGACAGGATCATTAAAAATTTGGAAGCAGATATTTTCACATTAAGAAAGGATCTTCAAAATAAAAATATGCAGAACAACTCAAAATTTTTGAATGACATTATTAGCAGTCAAAGGCCTAATCATGACAAGTCCGGACTTGGATACAATTAGTCAGAAAAGGGATCAATCTCTAAAACAACAAAACAAGAAACATATCCAAAAATCTATGCAGAAACAATCAAAGAGGATAGGAAGGTCTACAAAGAAAATTACAGGGACACTCCTCCACTGAGAAGATTTAGATTTTAGAATCAACGACCGACAAAAACATATAGGTCTCAGGATGAAGAAGGATTCATAAGAGCATCTCCTTTCAGAAGATGTTCAACTCCTAGGTATCAAACTATTTTTTTTGGTTTATGTTATGCTTGTAATAATTTTGGACATAAAGCTGTGAATTGCAGAGCTAACAACATGAACATTGTTGGGCCTTGACCAAGTTTTAGGAAACACTTGGTCATATTTGATCATTTTTGTAACTTCGACAGCTTGTCAAAGATGGAGCACAATGTGAAGCAAAGATCGTTGAAGCTAGACCCCTTTCTTGGGTCCTTTTTGGGTTTTTGGGGATAATGTAATGGGTATGGGATGTCGACCCATGGGTTTACCCATTTTTAGGCCTATTTTGTAAAGTATAAATAAGTAGCTAGGAAATGTAAGAGAGACCAAGAAGCTAAGTTCTAGTAAAGGCTTTGTGTATACTGTGTGACTGACTTGCAGAGATGAGTGAAAGTGATGTAAGTGCTGAGTGCATAGATTGTAAGAAGGTTGTGTGCTAGATCTACTCGGGGAAGAAGAATCTGGCGAGGTGCGTGCAGATCTCCTGTCCTATGCAGAGTACAAGTTTCATCTCTGTGTTGTAATCAGATTGACCAAAGCTAATAAAGAAGAAGAAGAATTTGTGGACGTAGCCCTAGGGCAGGGGTGAACCACGGTTAACCTGTGTGTTGTGCTCGGTGCCTCGACCTAATGCATTTGTCTCTTCCCATGTGTTGTTCTTTGATATGATTATGCTATGTGCTTTTCTATGATATACTTAGATAGATCTACTTTTCTTTGTGCTTCTTAGATGTATGGGTGTAGATCTGACATATATGAAAGTTCTGAGTGCTAGACCTATTTTGTTGTTGCTAAGTGCTAACTTAACCTAGATCTAAGTGAATGTCGCGGTGCTCTGCGCCATCTATGGAGTGCCATGAGGGTTAAATACTGATGAATGATCTACGCTAAAGTGTTTTCTAAGTGTTAGAATCACAGATCTGTGTCCCAGCTAAGGTTGCAGACACCTGAGTCCTGTAACCACCCTTTCCTCTACCTCGGGTGAGACTTCATTTGCTTCACAAGTGTTGCTGAAAGGGTCGATAGTTAGGGTTTTGTTGGTGCGATGTTGAAGCGTTGAATCCTGGGTCTGCCCCTATGCTAACAAATGGTTCTGTTGCCGGGACCTAAAACTGTGTTTGTTGGGAACTGAGGAAGAAGAGGCTTTGTGCAGAAAGTCCATCCTGAAATTGTAAAAGCTCTGTGCATGGACCTATTCCCTAGTGTGCAGTGATCCAGTTGATCCGAAAAGCTCTGTGCTGAAGAAGGAAGGAAATATCTGAAGAAAATAAGTCAGATCTGAATGCTTTGTTCTCTAAGAAAGGTTAAAGTGGAAGTTTCTAAGTTAGATCTATAGAAAGAGGTAAGATCTGTAAGTTTTGTGCTCTAATAAAGGTAAGAATAGTTAAAAGTTCTTAGATTGGGAAGCTTTGTAATCTATAGAAGTAAAAGAAATGAAAATTTTTGTTTCTAAAGTATGGATNAAAGAACGTTTGATATGAATAGATCTGATAAGAATAATGAAAGATATGTTATACCTATGCATAGAAATAATTTTTGGACTAACCAATGGATGTAGGATCCTAGAAAGAAATTTTTGCAGGCTAGCCATCATGATCCTAGCGCATAGTACAAGAAAAGTTGGGGATCATGAAAGAGAAAGAGAGGATTAAATCTTTGTTACAGTTGCAAAATACCAGGACATCTTGCTAAGGAATGCCCTGGGAGAAACCCTAGTTGCCTCTGTTGTAAGGATATGGACCATGAAGTATTGGATTTCCCTAGAATGATTACTAGACTTGAAAAGATGAATATGGAGCAAGGTCAAGCGACTAATATTATATAAGAACCCCAGAAAGAATCAGAGATTATGTTACTAAAAATGAAAGAAACCCTGGATGAACATAAAGATTCCAGTTTGTCAGATATCTTCAAAGAAAAGGAGAAAATCGAAGTAAGAATAGGAGACATCGACATCGAATGTGCTCTATATGAGGGAAAAAACATGAACATTATGAAAAAAAGTACTTGGGAAACCCTAGGAAGGCCTGCTATGGTTCCTTCACTAGGAAGAATAGGGTTGTTTAAAGGAAAAATGGTAACCCTATGTGGCAGAATTACCCAGAGAGTTATGAGTACCCATGGAGCTTTGACAGAGGAAGAGTTTGAAGTCATTAGATTTATTCAGGACCATGCCCCATTTCCATATTTGTTAGGCAAGATCTGGATTGAAAAAGACCAGATCCGGAGAAAAGAAGAAAAGGATGCCCTAGAACAGAAGAAGCAAGAACTCATGGAATTTATGACTAGAAGGATCGCCTACTTGATGGAAGAACAAGAGAAAATATCTCAGTTGTTGAACACCAGGGACCTGAATGTCAAAGCTATAAGAGAATTAGAGGAACCAGAGAAGACCAAAATACCTAATCCATATGATGAAGGAGTATTACCCTTCAATCTGAAGAAAGAACCTCAGCAGGGAGAAGTGACTATGTCGAGAGAAGATAAGACTCATAATGGAAAAAGGATGATCGAGACGAAGGTCACTGGGAAGAAGGATAGAAAGCTAAGTAATAAGAGAGCGAAGATCAAAAAGTTACAGAAGGTTCCAGAGGAAACTTCGCAAAAGGAAAAATTGCAAGAATTGAGCTTCGTCGAGATATCAAAACAACGACATCTGACACTTCGCCATGGCGCAAAAATATAGTCATTGGACCGATATACTCGTTTGACTTCTACCCTGAACGGACAGAAAAACATTAAAGGATCACCACCAGACCATTGGACTACTCCATAACAGATGGATCAACATTCACGAAAGCTTCATACCCGTTGCAACCAGACCGTTGATGAATTTCCTATTTAGCTCGTTGCGCCGCACACGAAGAACACTTTTTCCAACTGAAAACACGAAGCCCGCAGAACTCGTAATTGTATACAGTGATCATTGCAAGAATATCGTTCACCCTAGTGCAGTGTTTTGAGATCATTGTGACCCCGCTTATCTTTCTCGAGTGCATATGTCCGATGAGCTCACCGCGCTTGAGGAATCCATCAAATAAGTCCTTCTCGATTTAATGACTAAGAGAGTCATATCGAAAAGAAGAATGTCCACAGGAGTCCAAGCCTCATCGACAAGAGGAGTGAAAGCCTCCCCGTCGACTACTCGAGCTGGAACATCTCGAGCCGGCGCAGAGACAAGAACTAATCATAAGAATGACATAGCCAACACAAAGTTAGTGCCATCCATTCTACCAGCTTACATACCCCCTATGAGCGGTGAGATTAACAGGGACAGTGTCCCTAGATATTTTGAATATACCCTAATAACTGCATATTTACCAAAGGGAGTACACACCTACCACGCAGATCAAGACAAGGTTACAACGTTGAAGTTTTGCAACTTCAACCTGGGGGACTGTAAATTTTATAGCATGCTTGCCCCGTATAAGTACTTGACATGAACTAAGGGTAAGAACTCGAAGCTCGTCCCACAATAATGGATGACGAACCTCGCGTAGTCTACTTTGCTAAACGTTATGAAAATACCGCACTTCAGTATACACCAGGAGGTGAATGCTTGTGTAAAGTTACTGCTAGAAAGTTACCACGGAGGATACCTGTGGTTAGACTGTCGCATAACTATTGATCCGACACTGATCAATAGGATCATCGGGCTTAGCATGCAGGGCCCTGATCCCCATGAGTACTATCTTGGAAAGACTGTAGATCACGCTCTTGTGCAGAAGATAAAAGAGGCCTATGGCGATGTCGAGAAAGGCACACGAGGCTACAAGGTAGCTTCTATTGAAAGTGGCGCAGTGCGCCTCACATGCCAACTAATCATAGGGAAGATGGTACATAAGAATCGACCAACACAAGTATTAGGCTTCGTAGTTGACCTCACAGGAAAGTGCATAGAGGGACTACAAATGAACTGGGCGAAGTACTTGGTGAATCAAATGGAGATTGACTACAGAGAAGCTAAGGATCAGGGGCACAAATTCCATTTTAGCTAATCACCTTTGTTCCATGGGAGCTACCAGAAGGAGAAAATTTCTGGGACCTTGACCATTTTGAGCCACTAGCTACGAATTTTAGTACCTTGTGGTAGTCGAACGACATGAGAAAGCAATGGCAATCAAATGTCGTTTTCCATGTATATTATAATCAACTGAAAGAAACCATAAGGAGTGAACCTTGCATAACCCAAAACACTTTATAGAGGTTTCGACCTTTGATAAAGTTCATCACAGACTGCCATTTTATATACCTAACCCCGCGCGCTGATGTGCACCAAGAACACCTCCAGTACTACTATAAGCTGACAGAAGAAGACCTGGAAGAGATCACCAAGGAATGGTCGACGAACCTCCTTATTTCAACAGACCCTGCAGAAATTTCAGACATCAACAGCCCAAAAGCTACGCAAGATACACGTGGGCCCAGTAGAACAAAGAAGACAAAGGAGATGAAGAAGCCTAAAGAGGTTTAGGATATAGATAGAAGATCTATAAGGATGCCTTCCATTATGCCAGATGAAGAAGGTGCAGAATCTGAGAAACAACAAGTCGAAGTACCGCCACCCAGGGACAAAGTAGACTCATCCAAGAAAAGGAAGGTTTCACCTTTGAAGTCTTCCTCTAGAAAGAAACCAATAACCCCTGTAACTAAGATGTGAATTTCCCTCACGTTGGATGACTTTGATTTCATTGTTGTAGTGGTCAATGATGCTTCAAAGGAAATAATAGAGAAGAAGGAAGTGAAGCAGGAACAAATGTATAGTCAGATTGAGATCATGCTCCAAGGAGTACAGCAGGAACTCCAGTCTAGCCGAGCAATCTCTACTACGCCTCTGCCAGAAGGAACATTAGAAGAAGGAGATGAATCAGCTCATCTCTACAAGATTATTGATACAGTCAAAGTACGCCTTCGACGTGCTCAGGAAGAAAAAGTGCAGGCCACCCAAGCCCTCAAGAAGGCACAAGAAGAAATTATTGATCAACGTCAAGTAGCGCAACAAGAGAAGAATTCTCTCCAATCAAAATTTGAAAAAGACTGAGCGAAGGTCCAAAAAGAGAAAGAGAAGCTGCTCACAAAGCACACCAAAATTGAAGAAGCAGTCAACAAAACATTTCGCTCTGTGACCAGCTTAGAGCAGAAGGCCAAAGAGCCCATAGAGCGTCAAGTGAAGAAGTTGGATGAAGTTATTCAACAACTTCAACAAAGGGTTGTGGAATTAGAGCTTCAAACCATACCACAAACTCCACAAGAAGTGTGCGACCAATGAGAATTGGACACTCAGAGTGCAGTTGAGAGGATTAGAAAACTTGCTGCAGAATGCAAACAACTAAGTAACAAAAGCGTGCAGATATATGAGCAACTACTTGAAGACCTAGAGTTGAAGAAATTGGAGTCCCAACTCTAGGAAGCGAAGCAACACACAGATATAGTACAGGCAAAGATCAAGCTCTTGTCACCTATCGAAAGGATGAAGAGATCCCAGGAACAACGAACTTCCCAACAACTTGTTCTTACCATGCAGAATAGAGTGATGGAAGTCACCCAGAAACTCCAGTCGAGTCAGGAGGAGGCTTGTATATTGTTTGAATAAATTGAAGGCCAAGGAACACTACTGGGACAAGTAGTTGTTACAGTCGAGAAACAACTGGAAGGGCCTATCAGCGAAGCTATTGTTCAGGAGTTCGCTAAGAAGGAAGTAGTAGCACAGAAACAAGTCGAAGCAGCTCAAGCCAAGCTCGAGACCTTTGAGTCAACTTTACCAATATCTAAGTGACTTGGGATGAGTCACAAGTGAGTGTTGGGGGCCTGTTGTCCCTTGACCAAGTTTAAGGAAACACTTGGTCATATTTGACCATTTTTGGAACTTCACCAACTTGTCAAAGATGGAGCATAATGCGAAGCAGAGATCGTGGAAGCTATACCCCTTTCTTGGGTCCTTTTTGGGTTTTGGGGGATAATGTAATGGGTATGGGATGTCGGCCCATGGGTTTACCCATGTTTAGGCCTATTTTGTAAAGTATAAATAAGTATCTAGGAAATGTAAGAGAGACCGAGAAGCTAATTTCTAGTAAAGGCTTTGTGTATACTGTGTGAACGACTTGCAGAGCTGAGTGCAAGTGTTGTAAGTGTTGAGTGCATGGATTGTAAGAAGGCTCTGTGCTAGATCTACTTGGGGAAGGAGGATCTGGCGAGGTGAGCACAAATATCCTGTCTTATGCGGAGTATAAGTTTGAGCTCTGTGCTGTAATCAGATTGACCAAAGCTAATAAAGAAGAATAATACTTTTTGGACGTAGCCCTAGGGTGGGGGTGAACCACGGTAAACCTATGTGTTGTTCTCGGTGCCTCGACCTAATGTGTTTGTCTCTTCCCATGTGTTGTGCTTTGATATTATTATTCTATGTGCTTTGCTATGATATACTTAGATAGATCTACTTTGCTTTGTGCTTCTTAGATGTATGGGTGTAGATATGACATATATGAAAGTGCTGAGTGCTAGAACTATTTTTCTATTGCTAACTTAACCTAGATCTAAGTGAATGTTGCGTTGCTTTGTGCCATATGTAGAGTGTCATGAGGGTTAAATACTGATGAATGATCTATGCTAAAGTGTTTTCTAAATGTTAGAATCACAGATCTGTGTCCTAACTAAGGTTGCACACACCTAAGTCCTGCAACCACCCTGCCTCTACCTCAGGTGAGACTTCATCTGCTTCGTAGGTGTTGTCGAAAGGGCCGATAGTTAGGGTTTTGTTGGTGTGTTGTTGAAGCATTGAACCCTAGGTCTGTCCCTGTGCCAAAAAACATAAACAACTTTGAAATGCATGCACAAAAGGGTTATCCAAGAAGGCCTAGTGAAACACAGAGAAGAAGTTACAACAGGTTTGAATCATTAAGAACTGAAGTGGAATACTACAAGTGTAACAACTTTGGACACATGACCATACATTGCAGAATGACAATCCCTCCTAGAGAACCACAACAGAACAACAACAATCAAAGACAGGAACCTTAGAAAGGGACATGGATAAGAAAGCAAAATCAATACAACAATGAAGAATGCACACTCGCTCTACAAACTAAGAAAAAGAAACATGGTTGGTATGTTGAAAGTTTCTATTCAAAACACATGACAGGTGATAGAGACAATTTTCTTACATTAAGAAAGGAAAGAGATGGATCAGTCTCCTTTAGAAATGATGATTCAGTTAAAATCATTGGAAAAGGCACAGTCATAATTGAGAAAGAGAATACAAAAGAAGAAAATGCTCTACTAGTAGAAGATATGAAACATAATCTTCTAAGTGTGATTCAAATGTGTGACCAAGGTCATAAAGTTACTTTCAATTCACAAAAGTGCGATATTAGAAAAGAAGGTTCAAGAAAATTGATTTCTACAGCTGTGAGAACTTCAAGCAACATATACGTGTTAAGTGAAATTGGAAATGAAAAGTGTTGTGTAGGAAAGGAAGATGAAAGCTGGCTATGGAACAGAATAATGGGTCACATACATTTTGATAACTTTGTCAAAGTCAACAAAAGAGAAGTAGTCAAAGAAATGCCCCATATCACGAAACCAACCAACACTTTATGCAAGCATTGTCAACAAGGAAAGCAAACAAAGACCAAGTTCAAATCAAAAGAATATTCAACAATACCACTGGAAATTGTGCATACTGATCTAGTTGGACCAACTACAACAAAGGGTTTAAAAGGTGAGAAATAATTTATGTTATTATTTGATGATTATACAAGAATGAATACAGTTCGCTTTCTCAAGAATAAGTCAAAAGATTTTGAAAAATTCAAGATCTATAAGGAAATGGTTGAAAATGAAATGGATTCAAAAATCAAATGCTTGAAATATGATAATGGAGGAGAGTTCACTTCAAAGGAATTTATGGAATACTATAGTAGTCATGGAATAAAATGGGCAATTCTCCGTTGCTAGGACACCTCAACAAAATGGAGTTGTTGAAAGAAAGAACATGACAATACAGGAAATGGCTCGAACAATGCTAATGGATTCCAAATTGAAAGAAATTTTTTGAACACAGGCAATGCTTACAAAATTTCACATTCAAAACATAGTAATGCTTAGAAACAACACTGTCAAAACACTCTACGAGCTCTAGAAAGGAAGACTAGCAAATGTGAAGCACTTCAAGGTTTTTGGAAGAAAATACTACATCAAAAGAAAAGACGGCAGAATGGGAAAGTTTGACTCTTGTGTGGACAAAGGAGTACTTGTTGGTTACTCAAGTACAAGGAAATCATACAAGTGTTACAACCTGAGATCGAACAAAGTTGTGGAAAGCATCAACGTAACAATTGATGAAACAGGTAGACAAGAATTAAAGGAAGAAGAAAATGAATCAATGGAACAACTTTACGAAGAAGAAACATAAAATGAAAAATAAGTAGAGGGGAAGATGAAGAGGATCCGACAAAAGAAAAAGAGCAAGTTCAACAAGTGCCTCCAAAGACACCTAGCAAACGAGTACAAAAGAATCATCCTTCAGATCAAATTATTGGAAACAAATATGCAAGAGTTGAGACTAGAAGAAGAATCCGTTCAACAGAACAAACAAACCTAGCACTCTCATCTACAATTGAACCAACCTATTTTGAAGAGACCAACAATGATGAATTTTGGAATAAGTCCATGGATGAAGAATTGGATCAAATAGAGAAAAAATACACTTGGGAATTGGTTCCAAGACCAAAGGATAAGAATGTGATTGACACAAAGTGGGTATACATGAATAAATTGAATGAAGATGGACAGGTTACAAGGAACAAAGCTAGATTGGTATGTAAAGGATATGCACAGGTTGAAGTAATCGAATTTGAAGATAAATTTTCCCTAATTGCAAGAATGGAAACAATCTGATTGTTTTTATCTTATGCATGCTCCAAAAATATTAAAGTGTATCAGATGGACGTAAAATCAGATTTTCTAAATGGAGAAATTGAAGAAGAAGTCTACATTGAACAACCAGAAGGATTTCAATTGTCAGAGAATGCAGATTATGTGTGCAGATTAAAGAAGGCCTTGTATGGTCTAAAATAGGCTCTTAGAGCATGGTACTCTAGACTAGATAAATATCTACAATAGGCAGGGTTCAGAAAAGGAAGTGCAGACAACAACCTCTACATCAAGGTAAGTCAAGATAGTATTTTATTAATTGAAGTTTTATGTTGATGATATTATTTTTGGTAGTGATGATGAAAGGTTAAACTAGAAATTTGCAAAGGATATATAGAATGAATTTGAAATGTCATTACTTGGAGAACTATCCTTCTTTCTGGGACTTCAGATACGTCAAAGCAACCAATGAATTTTTATTTCTCAAACTAGGTATATCAAAGAAATGCTAAAGAGGTTCATAATGGAAGATTTCAAACCAATTATCACTCCCATGCAAACCAGTTGCAAGTTGAGCAAAGATTATGATTCAAAGTATACAGATCAAAGACAATACAAATCAATGATTGGTAGCCTACTATATGTGACAACATCCATACCAGATGTAATGTAAATAGTTGGACATGTGGCATGATTTCAAGAAACACCAAAGGAATCACATGTATTAGCAGTGAAGAGGATTTTCAAATATCTCAAAGGAACATAAGAGTTTGGATTATGGTATCCAAAAGGAAATGATCTATCACTTATTGCCTACAAAGATGCAGATTGGGCAGGTTGTATTGATGACCGATGAAGCACGAGTAGAGCAACGTTCTACTTGGGTGAGTGTTTAGTATCATGGCTAAGAAAGAAACAATCATCAATATATTTATCTACAGCCGAGGCAGAGTATATTGCAACAACGACATGTTGTACACAAGTTCTTTGGATGAAACAAACTCTGACAGATATACAGGTTGAGTATGATGAGCCCATTCCAATATATTGTGATAATACAAGAGCCATTAGTATCTCAAAGAACCCAGTGATGCACTTCAAGACGAAGCACATTCCATTCAAGTATCACTTTCTATGGGAACATGTTGCAGAAAAGAACATCATATTTGAGTATGTGGGCACAAAAGAACAAGTGGAAAACATATTTACAAAACCACTTCCACGATAAGACTTTGAGTATCTTTGCCAGAGACTCGAAGTTATTTCTACTCCAAAATGAATTATTTTGAATTCTTATCTTATATGTCTTATATGTACAAGAGGAAGCACCATAAAGAGGACAGTTCAGTTAGGGGGATCAACCCTAGATGGAAAAATACCTTTCCATTAATGACAAAGGGGGGGAGATTTACCAGATGCAGAGGATAGAGGCATGGTTCCAGGGGGAGCATGAGTGATATAACTTCAACATTGCATGACATGATTTCAATATTGCATCAAAGTGTTTCCATCAATGCCAAAGGGGGAGATTTTTTATTAAGGTTGGTTGTCATTGATGTCAACCCTTGAAGAAAGTTGGACAACGCAGGTTTGGGTAATGGACCCAAGTTTGCTTGATGGATAACGGTATGAGTTTTGATATATTTGCAGGTAATACTATTCTATATGGATAGTACATGTCATGCCATTTCCATGGGTATGTGGAATGTCACACAACTCCTCACAGTTAGAGAGTTATGGCCATGTAAAGTTGGAGAACCCTCTTGAGTCATCTAGAATCCCCAAAAGGTCAAAGTAGTCAAAGTGGTTTAAGATATTTTCAGAAGGTAAATAATAAAGTGAAGTGATGAGTGTACTATAATTCAAAGTGAATACAAAAGAAATTATTTAAATAATAAATTTAATGGAGAAATTACTAAGTTGACAAGTGGTTAGAAGTGGGTTAGCCCTAAAATAAGGAAAGTGGTTTAAGATGGTTAGAAGGTAACCCCTTGAGGTAAAGTGAAGTGATGAGTGTACTATAAGTCAAAGTGGATACAAAATAAATCATTTAAATAATAAAGTTAATGGATAAATTACTAATTCGACAAGTGGTTAGAAGTTGGTTAACCCAAAAATAAGGAAAGTGGGTTAAGATGGTTAAAAGGTAACCCCTTGATGAAGCTACATGAAAGTATAAATAAGAGGCAATGCTCTCTCATTTTAAAATCACACTTGAGCATATTGAATATATATAGGTGAATGAGGTAACCAAAGGATATCTAAGCTGAATTTCAAAGATAAGGTGAAGTAAAGAAGACCGAAATTCAAGGGAGGATAAATTCTTTTGATGATGCTTTCTAAGGTATGTTATTTACATGCCATCTCACCATTTTCGCAATAACGTTTTTTCTATAATGATTCAGACCGTGAAATTGATATGACATTGAGAAAACATATCGAAGTAGATGTGGTATAAATTTCATCTTGTGGGGCGTTGCAGTTTTGGAGTTACACTCCATGGAAAATAAGGTTTGTGGCTAGTCCTGAAACTAGTCTAAAACAGGTGTTTCGGGTAAAAATGTCATAACTTCTTCATAAAAGATCCAAAGTAAGTAAGAAAAAATGTGTTGGATAGAGTATAGTCTATAGTATTATGTGTAAAATTTTCATATCCATAAAACAAATATTCCGTGTGGGGCACGCTCTACAAGTTTTCTCTCTAGAATAAGCCATAATTCAACAAGGTATGCCAATTTTGCTATAAATCCTTTTTTGAGAGGTTCCAAGTAGTGACACCTGGAGGAATTTCATAAAAGACACTGAAGAACATTGTGTACTATTTTTAGATCTTTATTCATTACATGTATATAGTTATGATTATTTCAAGTTAGGGTTGTTGACTAATCCAAAACTAGTCATGTGAGACTAAAGAAAAGTTTGATGAAAATACTATTCTCTTGTTGTTAAAGTTAAGAAAGGTTTGCAGGTATGTGATCATATACACCAGGTCTATTACAAAGTTAAAAATAATATTTGGATGATGAAATGTATGAGGGATTTTCGTTGAGGTACATGTTGGGTACATGGTTGAGACAAGTAGATGATGTGTTGGCACATACATGAGGTGTATAGTTGATGATGTTGATACATATTGATGAGTCATAGTTGATGAGTAGTTGATACATGATTGGTACATACTTGGTACATGGTTGGATGCACTTGTTTATGGTACAAGTTGATTACATGTTGTTTGGTACAGGTTGGTGCATGGTTGATGCACTTGTTTATGGTACAGGTTGATTACAGGTTGAGGTATAGGTTGATGCATGGTTGATGCATGGTTCAGGTTTATTGGTAAAGGTTTTTTGGTGTAGGTTTATAGGTACAGTTTTACAGCAGTATATCTCAAAGTGATAGTGTGTCAATGGTTCCATCATTCTATTTATACGTCGAGGCAGTTGGATGGGGTAAGGATAGGTGGTTGTATCTAGAGTATTGGGGAGATGGAGCTTCCCTCAGGTTGTAGCCTGAGAAACTAGGGCGTTGCAGCCTCCTTCCAGCTGTAGCTGGAAAACAAAGGAAGTCAGTGCTTCCAATGAATGTAATTCTTCAAGACATATAAGAAAAAACATTTTGTGGTTTTCTCCCGCTTTGGGTTTCCACGTAAAACACTGGTGTACTGTGTATGTGTTGTTGAATTACTGAGGGGGGGGGGTGAATCAATAATAGAGAAATTTAATCATTTTTAACCATATAATCCAAGTGTTATATCAATGTAGCATTATCATCCAATAACTGCAGAGTAAATAAGCAATGAACAAATGAACAATTATACACATACACAATACACCAGTGTTTTACGTGGAAACCCAAAGTGGGAGAAAACCACAAAATGATTTTTCTTATATGTATTGAAGAATTACATTCATTGGATGCACCAACTTCCTTTGTTTTCCAACTGCAACTAGAAGGAGGCTCCAACCCCCTATTTTCTTAGGCTACAACCTTAGGTAAGCTCCAACTCCCCAATTCTCTAGCTACAACCAGAAGGAGGCTACAACCCCCTATGTTCTCCGGCTACAACTAAAAGGTGGCTACAACCACCCGTCCTTGCCTCATCCAACCACCCTAAAGTAGAAGTAGAATGATGAAACCACTATCACAATATCACTGTCAGATATATCGATGTAAACCTGTACTAATAAACCTAAACCATGCATCAACCATGCATCAACCTGTAATCAACCTGTACCATAAAAAAATGCATCAACCATGCACCAATGTGTACCTCAACCTGTAATCAACCTGTACCATAAACAAGTGTATCAACCATGCACCAAATTGTACAAAACCTGTACCATGAACAAGTGCATCAACCATGCACCAAAACTGTACAAAACCTGTAACATGAATAAGTGCATCAACCATGCAAAAAACCTGTACCAATAACCTGTCACAACAACCTGTCCAAACAACCTATCACAACAACCTGTCTCATTAATCTTATCAATCAAATCAGATCTACTCACCAATATCAATCACCAACACAACTCTCAAAATATGTGCATCAACCAAGCATAACACAACAACTCATAATCATCACCAATATCAATATGTGCTTCTAATAATATACCAATACAAGTATGCTACATCATCCATAAACCATGTCTCAACAATAATACTAACAAGTGCCCCCAACCATGTACCAAGTATGTACCAATCATGTATCAACTACTCATCAAGATGTACCAACATCATCGACTATACACCTCATGTATGTGCCAACTCATCAACTACTTGTCTCAACCATGTACCCAGCATGTACCTTAACCAAAAACCCTCATCAATTTCATCATCCAAATATGATTTGTAACTCTGTAATAGACCTGGTGTATATGATCACATACCTGCAAACCTTCCTTAACTTTCACAAGAAGAGACTAACATTTTCATCAAACTTTTATTTAGTCCCACATGACTAGTTTGGGATTAGTCAACAACCCTAACTTGAAATAATCATAACTATGTACCTGTAATGAATAAAGATATGAAAATAGTACACAATGTTCTTCAGTTTGTTTTATGCAATTCTTCCAGCTGTCACTACTTGGAACCTCTCAGAAAATGAGTTATAGAAAAAATGGCATACCTTGCTAAATTTTGGATTATTCTAGAGAGAGACCTTGTAGAGCGTTCCCCGCACATAATATTTGTTGAATTGATCTGAAAATTTTACATATAATACTACAAAATATACTCTAACCAACACATTTTTTCTTACTGAATTTGGATCTGTTATGAAGAAGTTATGACGTTGTTACCCGAAACACATGTTTTAGACTAGTTTCAGGACTAGCCACAAACCCTATTTTCCACGGAGTGTAACTCCAACAATAGAACGAACCACAAGATGAAATTGTTACCACAGACACTTGGATATATTTCCTCAATGTTCTATCAATTTCACGGTCTGAATAATTCTATAAAAAAAAGTTATTGCGAAAATGGTGAGATGACTTGTAAATAACATACCTTAGAAAACATCATCAAAAGAATTTATCCTCCCTTTAATTCCGGCCTTCGTTTCTTCACCTTCCCTCTGAAATTAGGCTTAGATATACTTTGGTTACCTCAGTCACCTATAGATATTCAATATTCTCAAGTGTGATGTAAAATGAGAGAGCCTTCCCTCTTATTTATACTCTCCAAGTAGCTTCCTTAGAAGCATCTTCTAGGTCACTTTGCCCACTTTCCTTATTTTAGGGTTAACCCACTTCTAATTTCT